>JAEQBH010008866.1:0-90889 GCA_016808115.1 Tetrastigma voinierianum | reverse complement strand
GACTCAAAGAAATGAGGAGACCTCTTATTTGTTCATCTCTGCCAAGAAGATGAGAAACAAATGTAAGATACATCTTCTAGAGATAGAGTATGTGAAAATGGCCCAAAGAGGTTTGATATTTAGGTTTAGGAAAAATTCAAGGCATGGAATTTTAGAGATTTTTATGAACTTGTGCCAGATGATGTAATATGAGGAGCTACTTAAGGAGTGTAGTTACCGAGGAAGAAGTCCATGGGAACCTATTGTCAAGAGGTGAACCGTGAGGTGCAAAGGGTAAATCTATCTACTATGTGGACATCTATCTCACATCTGGTATAAAAAGGCACCTGATTTGTGGAAAAATGTAGGAATTGTTAGTGCACAAGTCCAATATACTTTTGAGGTAGCAAAGATAGAGGAAATATTCAATTTCCTAGTGAAATAAAATTTCATTACCTTCCCTAAAGACCACTGGATCCCCATCAAGGATGAACTAAGGGGAAAGGCTTATTGTAAGTACCACAATTCATGGGACCACAAAACTAATGCATGTTGTATTTGCAAATGTCATACGTAATGTGATCAACAAAGGTATACTTAAATTCCTAGACAAAAAAGAGGCTATGGCAATTGATGAGAATCCTTTCCTACTAGTGGCCTCAATCAACACTGCTAGCTTTAACATAAGAGCATTGATAGAATCCAAGAAGGCAGGAAAACTCTCTCCAAGAAAGGTATGGGTCCTTAAATATTGTTTGTTCTGTTGATATGTTGGAAAATGAGGGTCTCATAGCTTGTATAGATCCTCCATCATGGAGAAATTCAATGAAAGGGATATAGTAAGGAATAGAGCAACATAACCGATTCTCTAAGGAAATGAGACTTTCCTAAAAGGCAAGATGAACTCCCTAGGAGATGTGTTCGTTCCTCCCAGAGAAATGGTTGCAGAAAGGCCCACCCCTCCATGGGGTAGGTTCATTGCTCCAAGGGAGAATAATGCAAGCAGGTTCAAAGAATGTTCCTTAAGAAATAGAGCATCTTCCCTAAGGGGTAAGTTCACTCCTCCAAATGACAAAGTTGTAGGGAAAGTTACTGTTCCAAGGAAGAAGGCAAACAAACCTGTTTTTCTAAGGGAGAGAGCTGAGGGCAGAGCTCCAAGAGGTGGATCTTGGGATATAGTTGTCCCTCTAAGTAAAAGAAGGTTTTTTCCATATGATATAATCACTCCTCCAAAGGGTAGAGTCTTTTTCCTAAGAGAGAAGATTGCAGACAACTTCATTTCTTCAAGGGAGAATGCAAGGGAAGGATATGTTCCTCCAATCATACCTGTTTTTCCAAGAGGTGGACCCAGTTCTCCAAGGTACAAAATGATGTCTCATAGGGATAAATTCACTTCTACAAAAGATATGGTGGGAAACAAACTTGTTTTTTCAAGGGAGAGGGTTGTAGAGATGGTAAGGCTTGTGAGGCGTATTATTCCTCCTAAAGTTTCTCCTGGTCAAAGGTGGCATGTGGTACAACACAAAAAATTTCCCCAAAGGCTTTCTAAGACTCAGAAGAGGTGGATGTAGAGGTAAAGAGCAGTTGATAAAAGGCAGTTCATTTATGTACTTGATAAAACACTCATGGAGGAGACCATGGATTTAGAGAAAGTGAAGGAAGGAATGGTTCCTGCAATTTGGGAAAACAAAGCCTGGGAGGAAAAACTACAGGATATGGAGTCATCGAGCAAGCAAGTGCATGAAGTAATGACTCAAAGGCCTTATTAATAGGTGAAACCCTATTTCTTTAAATTTGTTCCACTATTTCTTTAACATTGCCAATTATCTTCAAGTCAATAAAGGTAGAGGAAGACCTAGTGGAGGTAGAAGGGAAGCACCCTGCGACAATGGAAGATGAGGGCCAAGGTGGGGTCACCATAGAATCCTCTAAAGAATGCAGACCCTAGAAGGTGATACTTGAGAAACTCTCTGTGGAAATGATGAGGCACATAAAGCCTTTGTATGTAAGAGCTTATCTCAATGGTAGGTCGATATCCAAGGTGCTGATTGATAATGGATCAATGGTAAATGTAATGCCATTGAGAATGCTAAGAGCTTTGGGAAGGAGCATTAATGATCTGATAGAAACAGAGGTGGATGTGTCTACCTTTATTGGAGAAGTATCCAAGACCTTAGGGGTACTACTTATAGATATCACCATTGGTAGAAAAAACTTCATTATTTGCTTTCTTTATGATAGACTCTACTACAAATTATAACATTTTTTCTGTGAGAGACTGATTCATGCTAACTCGGGTAAGGCCACCTCCTTCACCCGCCTACCTGCTGATGGGTAATGAAGTGGGCTCAGACACCCCAAAACTCAAGGGTTAGTTGACCAACCGTCAACCCGTAGAAATACCCATGGATATCGTATATCTTGGCACCCACGCTGTTTAATCCCATTAATTAGGATCCATCCATTGAGTCCTAGGTAATCGTTATTACTACGCCCCGACACTAAGCCGTAGCTAGGTCATAATTACCTCGGTGGATATCGTGGTGTCTCAATACTACATTGTCTAATCCCATTTATCGGGATCTATCGATTCACATTCACTTCAAACTTTTTATGTTATTTTCAAAACATATTACCAAAGTGAGTTTCCATTACAAACTCTATTACATACAAAGGTATACAAACTGCTTCTTTCCAAAGTTTTACAAAAGAACTATACTAAATTATTAAGTCGACTTTCTTCAAACCTCTCAATTCGAATGAGAGCCGTCCAATCGATGTATACCTCCACCTGAATGTTTTCCCATAAAGGGTGAGCCAGGCTCCAAGAGAGACTCTTGCTGCAGGTTATTACCTCCAAATGCAATATGCATTATTCACTTGGACACATTCACATATTTATCAACATTCTAGTAGAATGATGAAAATCTAATGAAATGCTACATGTCATGCCATGAAGTGAGATGAGACTCACTCAATGCATGAAAAATCTGAGTCCTCATAGACTCCCATCACACAATGCGTAGCTAATGTGTGATAACATCCATCGTCGATGAATTTCATCCAATGATCACTTTGAAACAAAATCAAGTTTTCAGAAATCAAAACTTATTGGATGTTTCACTTCCCAGGATCATTTTATTAACAAAACATGTGTCTTTTGTGGGAAGCGAATTTCCGAGGTCTCACTGCAGGCTTCACACGCCTTCCTACACTTTCACGAGCTTCCATTGCTGGAAATATGTATAACCACATGTACCAGGTCTTTCACCCGAGGGGGTGTCTATCCCCGATCATGCATATCTGCAAGACATATTTTCATTTTCATAAGTAAATCAGGATCTAATTGATTTCATCCAACGATACCGAGTCCACCAATCAATCACCAAACACAGTGTTGATTCATATCATGCACTCACACCCATGTCATGCGATGTCCCTGTGCATAATGCAATGCGATGCGCCACTATATATCTATACCATGTCACATATATGATTAATGCTATATGGACAATTTAATTCATGCATACACCATGCATCTTGGACAATTATAACACATGCTTACAATTTTCTAAACATGATTCATCTCAATATTAATATAATAGCACACATATATTAACATTTATATAGCATAACAACATGACTAGCCCATACATAGGCTGCACAAACCGGTCACAAGGGACCATAAACCGGCCATACACCCGACCATAAAACCGGCCTCAACCATGACTTTAAAAGGCCATAGAATCAATCCAAATCATAATTCACACACAGGCCACAACGTTGGCCTCACACAGGCCATAGTTTGGCCACAAAACCAGCCATGGAACGGTCTCAAATCAGCATGGGAATCGGTATGAAATCAGCACCGAAAACCAATCCTCAACCAACACAACCGATCAAGGGGTAGTCCCGGGAAATGGACCATAACTTGGGATGTAGAGGTCTAATTCAGGTGATTCAAAAGCCTAACATTAAGTTCACAGATGCAACTACAACTTCTATGAAGGACACGAGTCCAAAGTCCCTCATTTTCCCAACCAAAAACCTGTCCCAAAGTCCGACCAGTGTGCAAGATCAAAACCAGGCAGCATTCTCTCATTCCAAAATTTGCAAACAACCCCTTAGGGAAAAACACCACCACACAGCCCTTAGGCAAAATAAACCAAAGTAGGAAGGATCTCTACCTCTTGAGCTGAGCCCGTCGCAGACGTGACTTTACTCCTTGTTCGACAATCTTTAACTGGTCAACTCCAGTGAATCGGGAGGAAGAACTCCGTCGGCTCTCCCTTCCTCTTCTCTCCCTCTTTCCTTTTTTCCTTTTTTTCTTTTCCTTTCCTTTTTCTCCTCCTTTTATTTTCTTCTCCACCTAACTGATTTCCCCAAACCAAGAGGATATTTCCATTTCCTTTCCTTTAGCATACCATGTCCTTCATGATGGTCATATGCCATGTGTCAAATGGACACATGCACTAAGTGGCGCAGGCCACACCCACATGGCTCTCATGCCATGGGCATACCCCTTAGTATGCCAAGTGGCATCCACATGGTCATGTCATGTGGCATCACGTCATGTATCACCCTACACCCGATTGCCTCGAAAAACGTGAAATTCCGACTACCTTGGAATTTAACGAAATTCGTTTGGGCAACTAGACTTCACAGGACGAACCCAACGGTGAGGTTCGTTTCATCATCCGATATCTAAAAAAATTCCAGGTTTTCAACCTATATGATATAGACAAATAACTGTTTTGCCATTTTAAAAAAAAAATTCAATTTTTCCCTTGGGGTTCACAGTTGGTGTGCGTATGCCCTTTATGGAGGCCATGTGCTCTATGGGAAGACAGGTATATGGGATCAAGAATTCGGGTCCAACTAAGTTCACTGAAGGTAAGGAAACATAGGGTCCTCGTGAGCATAGATGGACCCAAAGGGCTATGGAAATCTAAAAGGAGGCGACTCAAACCCTAAAGTTTACTACAATTGTGCCTTATAGCCGATGGTGGTCCAATCATCGAGGAGATCGATGATGACTGATTACTCAAAAGGAAAAGGCAATAGCTGCAATAAAATGAAGAAGACACACATGAAGAAGATGAAGAAATACAAATGAAGGATTTTGAGCAAGCCCTTCCTAAGTTCAACACACACAATTCTCAAGTACACGTGTCCCATGAAGGAAGGAACTTCAAACTTGGAGAAGTTCGAGGATTACTTATATTAGTTCCTTACTGCCTTCCGACTTGAAGGAAGGGATTACTGCAACACTACAAGAGTTCAAAGACTGCTTTTCTAGGAATAATGACGAGATGCCAGGGTTGGACAAAAGCTTGGTGGAACACCCCTTGCCTATCAAGTGGGAGTTCCACCCCTTTCTGCAACCACCTAGAAGAATCTCCAAGAAGGTAGAGCTGAAGGTGAAGGAGGAGATTGAGAAGCTTTGGAAGGCTAAATTCATCAAACCTATAAGGTATGTGCAGTGGTTGGAAAACATTGTCCCTGTGATGAAGAAGAATGGGAAACTTAGAGTTTGTGTAGACTTTAGGGATTTAAATGTTGTCACTCCGAAAGACATGTATGTAATGTCTATTGTTGACATGTTAGTTGACTCCGCTGAAAATAATGAATTATTGTCCTTCATGGACGGTTTCTCTGGGTATAACTAAATCCTAATAGTTGTTGATGACATATCTAAGACTCCGCTTCGTATGCCTACGTTCCTTAGAACATTTGAAGGGTCATGCCCTTTCGCTCAAGAACGCTAGTGCAACTTACCAAAGGGCTATGGATGTCGTATTTCATGATATGTTAGGCCACCACATGGAGATTTATATCATTGGCATTGTGGTTAAATCTAAGAAGGTCGCCTAACATGTGAATCATTTAAGGAAATTTTTTGAAAGGATGAGACTCCATCAACTAAAACTCAATCTACTAAAATGTGCTTTTGGAGTTCAAGACAAATTTTATAGGGTTTCTAATTCACCAGCGGAGTGGAAGTGGATCAAAACAAAGCCAAGGCTCCTCAAAATAAGAAATAACTTCCGAAGTTCTTAGTCGTGAACTACTGAAGTTCATCTCTAACTGCATGAAGATCTTTGTGGCCCTTAACCTAATCAATTGAAAGAAGTGAAGAGCTTGTCTAGAGGAACAACACTAGGCAATTTTTGATGGAATCAAAGGCTACCTTTCTAAGCCCCTTGTTTTAATGCCACCTTTGAGGGGTTGGCAACTCAAACTCTACCTATCAACTGTAAAAGAGTCTATAGGATGCCTTCTAGCACAAAATAATGCTGAAGGCCATGAGCAGGTTGTTGACTATTTGAGTAGGGTCCTAAATTTAGCATAAACAAGGTGTACACCCATTTAGTAGAAGTGTGCTCGCCATATACTTTGTATGTATGAAAAGACATTTGATCAAGTCTCAAGTGTATGTGTCTCCCAACCGACTGTATGAAATACATAAATCACCGACGAACTGAAATGGTCCTTTCCTTTTTCAGAGTTCACCTTGGTCTATTTTCCACATAAATCAGTCAAGGGGCAAGCTTTAGCTAACTTTTTGGCTAATCATCCTTCATTATAAATCAAATCATAAAAGGATGTGGAATTAGGGATATATGAGGCTTTAGTGACTGCCTGGGAGATCTTATCGATCTTAGAGCATAAGAGGTACATATCATTGTGGACTTCCCAATTAGTGCTTTCCGACAGCCTAACATGGGAATATAAATGCAACAACTTACCGCTAGCTCTATTACATTGCTCTACTCGCTTGTTAGATCTTTCCACTTCATGGATTTTGGAATACGTGCCTAAGGACCTCTAATCGGTGCTGATGATCTACACAAGTAGCCTTAGGTGTGAAGATGAGCAAGAATTGACTCAAGCTCATCAGGATAGTATAGCAATCACCCCTCAATATATGAAAGGGGAATCATATTAGAAGTCGTCAGTACACATGCGAATGTTGTAAAAGACTAGAGAAATAATATCATAGAGTATTTAGAAGACCTTAACAGGCAGGTCCCCCATATGGTGAAAGCTTAATCACGGAACTTTATCCTACTTGAAGGGGAATTGTACAGAAAGAGACCTAATGGGTTACTGCTTAGATGGCTATCCTTCCCAGACAACATGGAAGTGATGAAACAAGTTCATGAAGGGATTTGTGGCCCATTAAGTCGGGATAAAAATGTGATGGCTAATTATGACATGGCTATTATAATAACGATCCCAAGGATTGCACTAATCACCCAAGGGGTTGCTAATAGTGTCAAAAGTATGGCATCATACAGAGGGATACCCGTCGCTGGAACTCCACTGACCAGGAAACTACTGCCTTTATAGATGGGCCATGGACTTAATTAGGAAAATCTACCCAGCTTTATCAAAGGGACATAACTTCATCTTAGTTGCTATAGACTACTTCACTAAATGGGTGGAGGCAATACCCTTGAAGAAGGTAGAGCAAAAGGATGTGATCCAATTCATCAAGGAACATATCATTCATAGATTTGGAATTCCTCAGTCCATTACAACTGACCAAGGAACCATGTTCACTGGGGATGAGATGACTTATTTTTCCAAGGACTATCAGATATTCAACCTACTGCACCTAGCCCCTTGTATGTCAAGAAAATGGGTTAGGCGGGAAGGATGAAATCTTAAACTCATCTATTTTTCCATTTTTCTGGCTTGTTTTTGCATTTTCATAGCCGCTTGAATGCCAAATTATGGAATATTTACAAACTTTGTGTTTAGGCAGGAGCATCCAAAAAGGAGAGATTTTGAAGAAGAAAGAAGAGAAAACAGAAATTATGTGCACTTTGTTGCGCTGTATCCGTGTCATGACAAACGCCTACAAATGCAAGAGAACTGTTGTAACACATTTTCATGACGCAACACAAGATCTAAAAATTGTCAGACGAGTTATGTCGCAACAAAAGACAGCCTGTTGCGATAGGAAATGGGAAGAAGCCAGCTAAGACAAAGATTAGTTATGTTGCGACATAATGAAAGATCATAAGGCAGAATCTATGTCCCGACAGGGACCGCTTCCGTCGCAACACTCGCCTTGCAATAACGGAGGAGCCGGCCGAGACGTAAGATCACCGAAAGAAGGGGTTTAGTCGCGACAAGAAAATTTATGTCGCACTATTAAGAATTAAATGATATATCTCAATTTTCTTGCCACTATTACTCAAAGA
This sequence comes from Tetrastigma voinierianum, assembly GCA_016808115.1. Classification (NCBI taxonomy): domain Eukaryota; kingdom Viridiplantae; phylum Streptophyta; class Magnoliopsida; order Vitales; family Vitaceae; genus Tetrastigma; species Tetrastigma voinierianum. The sequence goes on along the minus strand of JAEQBH010008866.1, from coordinate 82,697 downwards.
CTAACTAGAACTCGACAACGACGCCAAAAATTGTTAAGACCAATGATATATATACAAATTTATTTACTATTACCAAAGACTAACTAAAACTCGCAACGACGCCAAAACTTGTTAAAACCAAATATAACTCAGATGCTCATAAGAAGAATAATTTTGTCACTAAACTAATTAAAAGACGATTTTGGTCTTAAAATTGCAAAGTGCACAGGTTGTACAAGTAATAAAGTGGACCTATAAGTTCGATATTGTTCCCACGAGATTGAAAGAATTTGGGTCCTCAATTACCCCAACTACTCAAGTTCTACACTATTTGAACGTCTAGTTTAGATGAAAATTTAGTAACCTAATAAGAATTTTAATAACTAGAATACTACATTTAATATAAAGGGAAAAAGTTAAATCTTAAATTTAAATCAATGAATCAGATTATTGTCGAAGTAGATAACAGATTTCTCACCGGCCAGAAATTATCAATTTCGCATCATAATTCATTCTCCTATTTTTCCCCGAGTTGGAATCGAATTTGTCAAGAGGCAAGGTAGTATAGTTTGGATTCTCCTCTAACCATAATTTCACTGGAGTAGAGGTTCATGTTCATTTTTTTGAACATGATTCTAACTAATTACTGTAATTAGAATTCTCCTGTAAGATTTTGAGTATTTTTTCCAATACTTCTTACCCATTTCTTATGATCATAGACATTTCTTGCTTCCTAAGATGACGCTTGCTAGATTTCTACAACATGAATGATGTCTCATCCTTAAGATCTGAAAGAGTTTTCTTTCTTGATTAGATCTCATGCTAACACGAGATTCAAGATCATCTTCCGCATCATGAGACTTAATTGATTAAATTGATATATCACTCAACCTATTCTCAAACTATGAGAAAATTGAGGATTTATCTAAGAATTTTTGCAGCTCATTAGTTCATCAATATTAGTCTAGCATACCCCAAGTAATCGTCTATGCTCAGGAATCTCCATCTCTGTGTTACCTCGTAGGCCTCCCGAAATCGCAGCCGACAAAAGTCCTTTCATGGGTATAAGCTTTCACATTAAAATCGGGGAACAATTAATTCCCAAGATCAACACCAACCAACCCAAAATTAACTCGTGAAATTTTTCATCGTGCGTAAAAGACCATAACTAACATCAGATCTTTCCCAGCAGAAGTTGTGTTCTCAAAAACTAGATTACAATATACACTGAAATACTGATCAGAGTGTAATTCCATCAGAATCGCAATCAACTAAAGAAATGACGCTTGTCCGGGAGTTCATTGAATTCAAACAAAGAATCGTAGAATGAATTTTAGCATTAAATTTCAAATTCAAAACTTCAACAATTTCATCGTTCGCATCTAGTAAACTAATCAAAATCCCATGCTAAAGCCTAATCTACGAAGAAAATAAAATAAGAAAAATAAAAGAAAAGAAATATAAATATATATAAGATAGTCCTCACTTAGGTGCTCGTCTGCTTGTTGTTAACTAATTGCTCTGCTTTTAGCAAATATTTATATTTATAAAGCCCTAAAAGTTCGGGCCTTGTAAATCGAGCCTCGTGTGTGAATCCCTAAGCATTTCAGCTCTAAATTTACTTCGATAAATGATCTAGAAGTTATGTCGCGACAGTTTTGTGTCTTTATTATGTGTCTTTGTTGTAGTGTGTATACCATCTGGTCGAGACTTGAAGATTCAGGTCTTCTTCTTGCATTAGTTGCTACAACATACTTTTTTTGCGACAATCTTCTTTCTTTCAGTATGATAACTCTGTCGCGACAGATTTTCCTTTGTCATGACAATATTTTGTGCATTCCTCAAACAGTTATGTTGCAACATCGATAATCATGTCACAACATAATTTCAGTGCAGCTTTTGCAAGTTGGTGTCGCGACCCAAGTTTCATGTCATAATAATATCTCTGCTCGTGCTATAAGGTAACACCGCCTTGTATTATCTACTTTGGCCGCCCAAGAAAGTTTGTCGTGAGGAGGCTTGTTGCCACCGAGTTTAATTTCTTATTGCCTTTGTTCTGGCGTGTTGCGATGATGAATCTAAATGTCAAATTTGATTTCATGTAATTTTCATGTTGCAATAAGACTCTTCGGTTCAAATTTTTACTCGCTCTCGCTTCGCTATTCGCTTTTAGTGTCGCGACAACACTTCGTACAAATGTCCTTGTCAGGATACAAAGTCTCTGTCGACCTCTATTTCACTTGCTTATTTTATGTGTTGCGACATTAAGATCCGTGTCGCGATACATAGATTTGTATTTCCCAAATGAAGTATGCTGCATTGTTAGGTGCCTTCATATGTACTCGTGACAATTCAACAAGTTAGCGCCATCTGTCACATAAACTTCTTTCTCACATATCCGAACTTCTTTCATTGCTCTTCCTCGTCTCAACCGTACCTCCTCCATGTTGCAAGAGTCGTCACATTGCAGTAGACTTTTGCGACATAGATTCTGCCTTCTGATCTTTCATTATGTCGCAACATAGCTGATCTTTATCTCACCGGCTTCCCATTTCCTCAAGGCCGCAACATGTCAGTTTTTGTTGCGAATTTAGCCTATCTGGCTAATTTTTAGATCCTCAGTTATGGCGTAAAATATTGTTGCAACACAGTTCTCTAACCATTTGCTTAAACATTTGTCGTGACCCAAAAAGTCTGGCCGCGACAGAGTTTCATGTACCGTTGTTTTTCCTTCTTTCTGACTGAAATCTGCATTTTTTTTTTTTTTTTTAATTAACTCGCAAACACAAAGTTTGTAAATAATCCATAATTCGGCATTAAACAAATTAAAATATATATAATAAGCCGTAAAATGGATTAAAATAAATGAGTTATAGATCATCAAATTCCCCCAAACTTAAAGTTTGCTTGTCCCTACAAGAAAAGAAAAAGAAGACTTTGCTCACATCAAACAATTTAGCTTTATTTTTTAAGGACATTTTTCCTGTTTACACTACAAATTATTATTATTTTTTTAAATCAAGTAACTGAATTGAAATTAGCAGAGCTTAATTTCAAATTTAGTTTTTAGTTCAGATTTATAAGAAGATTTTTCAATTATTGTCACAACAAACTAATGAATTCTAAAATGTAAACAATTCCTACCACTAATCTGAGATGTGTGTGTGTGATGGTTTTCTTTCCCTTCATCCTTTGAAGATTACTCTAATCTTCTCGACTCTACACAAGAATCAGAATTTCTTTAACTCTTCAAAGTCCCATATGCTTGTTTTTCATTAGTCTCCACTAATGTAGGCAAATACCACTCAAGATCAATCTATTTTAGGCTTGTAGAGTCTGGGCTTAGGTACTAAGGGATAAGTGGGAAAATTTAGCTAAAAATTTACCCAAATTCCACTCTTCAATTGTATATCTTTGCCTCTATCCTTCATCATTTTCTTTTCTACTAATGTTTGAAAAATATATTCCCCCAAACTTGTCCATAAGGTATCATACTGCATATTCTCATCTTGGCATCTTAGAGAGAAGTCCCCTTTTTTTCTTTCTTTTACTTGTCAAATATTTTTAGATTGTGCAATGTCTGGTTTTAGGCTTTCTACCACTCTTAGGAGAACTTTGGGTTATGTACCCCATACTAGTTGATATTAGGTACTAGGTGTTGAAACACCCCTAAGAACTTAATTTTTCTTAAGAGAGAGGCCATAAAGACAAAAACTTAATCCCATTTGACAATTACAATTTTGACTTCTTCTCTCAGATTCTTTCCATTTTCATTTGCTCTTTTCTTTTCCATCCTTCATTCTTGTTTCCTTCAAATCAAATATAACATTCCCCCAAACTCGTCATTTTCTATATTTTAAGTTCTCATTTTGAAACTCAGGCAAATATGGTTCTTACTGTAGGATTAGAATAAAGGAAGGGTTCGAGGCTTCTAATTGCCTTATGCACAAGAAACTAGACAATTTTGGCTCAAATCTGAATTAGAGTATATGCTTATGCATATTATGAGGGTAGCTTAAAGGCCTAAACTCTGCTAGATGTATTTATATACCTCCTATTAGTGGTATTGCCTAGGATTTCACTTAACTAATAAATCTAACAAGTTCTAAGACCTCGACTATTTGACTACGATCGAACTTAGAAGATGTCCCTAATCCTTCACAATTTGTTAAGGAACACTTTGATCATAAAAATGTTTCAGGACTTTCACTGCCTTATTGTTTATAGCAACAGTTTCAAAGGTCTTATTTGTGCTACTATTTAATACATTTTCTAAATCTGAACCTTAAACTTCATTCTAGCTTACACATTTTCTTCCACCCATTGAGGGCCTCTTACTCACAAATTTCAATTACACTTATTGTTGGATTATTCAATAGTTGTTATGCCAATTCAAAACATCATTTTATCATGCAAACAAACAGGAATGACATCAAAAACTTAATTCACTCAATCCAATGTATCCAGACAATTCACCATCATTGACCAACTTGTTTTTTACATCAGATTCATTCATTTATTCAAAACAAAAATATAATCTAATAAGCAATTAACAACAAACAAAAAGAATTTCACATAGAATCATTCAGAAAATTGTTGTTGATCTTTTATTAAGAGGGATGATTATAATTTTGGTTTTCAGAGAAAGAGGCTGGAGGCTCATTTCCCTTTTGTAGGATTTGGGAATTTGTGTTAGAGGTTCAAGGTGGAAGGTAGCTAAAGACGGAGGAAACTCGTATTAAGATGTTTGGGTTTCTCTTTCATGGAGGTTCTTCCATGTTGAAGAGGCAAAAGACATGGTATGTTCCACTGAAAGACTAATTCATCTCTGGCTATACCTATGTTATTCATGGTTCCTTCAAGTTCAAGTGAGCATAGTGTATGTTCACTAAATTTGAATTCAATTGATCCGGTACTTTCATTCCTTAATAACTTTTGTCTCAGAATATTCGGTCTCCATCTCTAGCTCTTTGTCCCTCTTTTCCACAAGCTTCCTAAATTCCTTGAACTGCTCCTCGAGACACTTTGAACCCCTCTACCTTTCCGTAGCATACTACCTTCCATATTTTCTTCTTTCTCTAAAAATGTCAAAGACATCTTCATCCCTTTTCGTTCATTGTAGAAGGTATTTATCTTCAAATCTAGCCTTTATATTAATGCCTTCTCTCCTCTCCATTTCTTCCTTCCACTCTTCATTCTCCTGGAGTAATTTTCCCATCTTTGCCTTCCTTTGACTTAATTGGTGTGTACCCTTGATCCTGCTACTCCCACATTTTCTTCCTAAATTTCTTTCTTAGTGACACCAACATGTCTATAATCTCTGTGATTTCCTTCATCGCTCTCGAACATTCTGTTGTCTAAAAAGTTTTACATCAGGAGGAGAATTAATCAATGGGCTCCTTATGTTCTACATTTCGTCCTCCGATGGTAGTTAGCCCTCAACTGGGATTTGTTCCATCCCTACTGGTCCATCTTCTTCTTCCTAGGGCTCCTCTGCTACTTCCATAATTTCCATTTCCTTTCCATTTTTTCTGTCAGTCCTTTGATCACTCCCGGTTAGGTCTCAAAGGAGAAACCTTAGGATTGTGCTTCCTTCTCCGCCCATATCCCTTTACTTCCAGCTGCAATCACGTAGTCCGGTGATAAGGTCAATGGGGACCACCCCCTTTATAATCTTGTGGAAGGTTCTAATAGATGTTTCATTTAATTTTCCCACGCAAACTTGTATCCCTTCGTAGGGCATAAGAGAATGGCTTCATTCTCCCTTAGTTATGCTCAGTGCTTAAGAGGGAATAATAATAAAAGCGATAAAATAAAACCACCTTGGCTTTTCATAGTGGATCCTTGTGGATGGATTCATATGATTTTTCCTCGTTGAGTTCCATCTCCCTTTCTCCCATCGTGAAGTTGATAATCTTGTCATGATTGCTCCTAAGGGGCCTTTGAACTTAGATCCATTCGGGATCTTTGATTTATAGAACCCTCATCGATCTTTTCTACGACTCCATGGGACCCAATAGCCCTCCAATGTGATTGAGTCCTCATATCTATCATGTTTGAATAGAACTCCTTGACCACTACAGCAAACCCAAGTGGTTTATGGTTGTAGAACAAACTCCAGCCCCTTTTTTCGATTATCTCAGCAAATGGTGAGATGAATGTACCGAACCCCCTTTCTCCAATAAACCCTTTGTTTCTTATATTCTTCGCCATATGAGGTGGCTTCCATCTAAATGAAAGCGTCATTGTCTTCACTCCTCGGCCTTGCTCACTTACTTTTCAAATTCTTCTACTTTTTTTTTCTCTCAGCAGGGTTCCAGGCTCTTTCGCACTTTCGGTTCGCTACTCTGGTTATCACCCCAAATTGAGGTTCCAGATGAACCTCCTCTTCACTAGTCAGGTATTCTTCCACTCAACTCATCGAGATTTGGGACTAGGCTGGGGTTCTCGCCATCGGGATGAGGATCTGGATTCCTGAGGTTTAAGGTCCTCAAGTCTAGGATTTTGCAGAGTGAGATGAGAGGAAGGTGAGATTTTTGTGAGAGTATGAGTGATATGAAGCAATGGGAAAGGGTGGCTTTTCAGTTTTAGAGAACTTCTTCAGTTCATGGCTTAATAAATGAATGGCCAGGGGTCGCGATAATTAATGATTAGGTCACAAATAACATCTTTTGAATTTACTTGTGGAATTTGTTTTAGACCCTAAAAATGAAAATTTTCAATTCTATTCTTTTGTAATTTCATATCGCGACATACTTTAGGTTTGTCGCAACAATGACTCGTCATGACAGTAGAAATTTTTTTTTTTGTCGCGACACATGTCATTGGGCCCAATAAATGTCTATAGGTTACAATCTAGGTCGCAACAAGAATTTTCTTGTCACAACAGAGATTGGTTCTGAGAATCCAAAAAGTGGGTCGATGGTGCTCAAGGTGGCTCATTAACGCTTTCGTTGCTATTTACTTTAGTTTCAAAAATTTTGTCTCAATAAGAAAACAGGTCACGATATCATATTTCAGTAATGAGTTCTGCTATGACCAACTTAATGTCAAGAACCTAATTTTCTTATGAATTGTTTTTATTAATCAATTCATTGTTGCGACAACCCTTTTCCCTTACTTATAAAACAGTGTCGCGATACAGATTTTATTGTCGCGACCAAGTAATTGATTCCCCAACTTTCTGCAACTTAAAACTACCTTCCAATTCTGTTAATCACTCACAACTCAGTCAAAATTTTCAATTCAAGCATTGTGAAGACATTTAGCAACAGAAAATTATCAATTCAATCATGAACAACTATCTCATTAAAACACATAAACATAACATTTAAGCAATTGGCAGCAAACTCCCCCAAAGATATGTATTATTACAACACGTTTAGGGAATGAAAATACTCCCTTGTAGTCATTTTCGCACAATTCAGCTCGAGGCAAGGTACTTTACATAATAAAATCTGATTCCAAATATTCTTCATGTCCAAAATAAATAAATAGAAAATTTAGCAAATTACCAATCTTCCAAAACTTCTAACCAAATCAAAATTTATAATAATCCAAAATTACGTAAAAATAACCAACATCAATCTAAGCAAATAAGAAAATAATAAAATTAAATTTAGATTGAAAGGTTTCCTAAGAAGCAAACATTTTAATGTCCTTAGCTAGACACAATAAGAGTGTCTTCATTTCAATCATTTTCTTTTCTCTTTAGAATACGGATCTACCTCTCGTATGTTTCCTCTAAGATAATGTTTTAATCTCGACCATTTACTTGAATTTGTTTCCGATTCGCCTTTAGTGTTATCAGCTTCCAAAGGGTACTTGAAGCACACTGTGATATGGACCACTCCATCTTGATTTCAGTTTTTCTGAAAAAGCTCGAGCTCTGTAGTCATAAGAGAACTCGTTTCTCCCGCCTCAACTCCTCATTAGGATTTTCTCGATTCACACCTTCTTGGTCTTTTCCTTGTAGATTCTGACATTGTCATAAGCTTCATTTCTCAATTCTTTCAGTTCATTCATTTAGAGTAGTCTCTTTTTCTTTGCAATTTGAAATCACAGCTTCAATTTCATGGCCCACATAGCTCAGATTCCACTCTAAAGGGAGATGACAAGGTTTTCCATATACAATTCTGTATGGGGACATTCCAATGGGAGTTTTGTAAGCAGTTCTATAAGCCCACAGTGCATCATCTAGCTTTATAAACCAGTCCTTTATGCTTGCATTTACTGTCTTCTCCAGAATTTTCTTTATCTCCCTATTGGAATTTTTAGCTTGCCCATTTGATTGAGGGTGATAAGCCAATCCCATCATATGTTTGATTTCATATCTGATCATGAGTTTTGCAAAGACTTTATTTGCAAAATGGCTTCCCTTATCACTGATGATTGTTCTTGGTGCCATAAATCTTCTCAAATGTTTCTTTGTATAAACCCAACAACTGTAGTGGCATCATTTATGGGACAAGTTGTTGCCTCCACCCATTTGGATACATAATCCATAGCTAGGAGAATGTATATGTTTCCAAATGAAGATGGAAAAAGGTCCCAAAAGCCTATTCACAACAAAACCACCACTGCACTCTCTACTGTGTATTTCATTTCTTATGCTTATGTCGCCCATTATCCGACAAGCATCACAACAGTTTTACCCATTCAAAACAGCCTTGAATAGAGTGGGCTAATAAAATCCCGATTGAGAATCTCTCGGGTCGTCTTGTTTCTCGCAAAGTGTCCTATATGGTGATGCATGTATATTCTTCCATAATACTCACCTTATTATGTTTTTGGGACACATCTCCTTATGATCATGTCCGCTTCTCTTCTATACAAATGTCGGTCATCCTATATATAATCTGCACCCGCTCAATTTCCTTTGTCAGAAATTAATTCACATGGCATAATTCCATAAGCTAAGTAATTGACAATATCTCGCATACTAGGGTGTTTGTACCGATATCATTAGCCGCGATCGTGAAAAATTTCGCTGGCTTCGCCCTTTTCTCTGCTCCGCAGTTTTCCAATCTAGGCCGCGATCCGCTTATCACATTGTCACTACCCTTCTTGTCTTTGATTTCAAGATCAAACTCTTGCAGTAGTACCCATCTGATCAATCTTGGTCCATCCTTGCCATCAAATATTTAATTGCAGATGACTGGGCAGTACACATGGGACTCCAGCTTACACCCCTTCCCCCTTCTTACCAAGGAGGAGCGAGAGGGAGGCGTGAGACACTGTACTAAGACTCTTTCCCTGAATTTTCAGACATTGGTGGGCCCAAGTGTTATAACTAAATCAAAATATCATATACAAGATACAAATAAAAACTCATTTCAATCGTAGTGGTGTTTACGTGTCATATACATAGCGCCTCAGTCCCATTTACATATAAAAACTCCGTACTTTACATTTACATAATCGAAAGCATGGAAACCTAATGGGTGGATGATACTAGCGTGTCGGGTCCAATCAGATAAAGATCGTGTGGACGCATTCTCTATAAATACCTACACGGATTGAAACCCGTGCGTTTTTACGCTTTAGCGGGAAACATATGTATTATGCATATACACATTTATAGTAAGCATATAACAGTAACAGATATACAGTAGCAAATATCATAATTTATCATGAATTCATATAATAAACTTATACGCCTACTTGTACTTGTAGCAACTTATACTTGTTCAGTTTTCCCGTAGGATACATACTTGTACGTATAACAAATTTATGCTTGTTCATATTCTAGAGTTACAGCTTATACTTATAGTTATTTAGCGCACTATACATGTAATGAAGTACCCGTAGGTACTACACTTACACTTATACAGAGGTAATTGTGAGATACATTCGTAACATAACGATATATTTCTTTACTCTTATTCGTCATTCATTCTTATCAATGTTCTCAGTAAGTAAAAACACAAGTCTTCTTGACTCACCCTCCAATGGCTCATAAATGATAACTAACGAATATCACTGGATCTAACATTAAGCATCCAAAGAGCCCTGAAAGCTTACCAAATACTAACCATTCAAGGTGATTCATGATAAACCCAAAGTTGGAAGAGAAGAACAAGAATAATGAATGAATACATACGTGGAAAAGTATGGAAACCCTTAGTTTACCTAGGATCCTTCACTGTATGGCCTTCACTCAAGATGAAGGGGTTTAGCACTCATCCCTCTGAGTTGTCATCCCCGAGGGTGTTTGGTTAGTGAGAAATGAGAGAAAATGAGAGAAACTAAAAGAAATGAGAGCCTGCCGCAGTTTCCCAAAACAAAAAATGAATAATGAAAAGCTCCATACAAAGTCTCTCTCATTTTCAACCCATACTACCACAATACAAATTACCAAACTAAACAAGCTGAATAGTATTACATAGGGACAAAATGGGGAGAAACCAAAAAGGAGGTCAAAAGGTTAACAGGATGGTAGGTACCCACAAAATTCGCGAAATTTCAAGGGCTACGAAACTGCAAACCTAAGCTCAATTCCAATTTATTTATTCATGCTTGTTAAATCCTAACTTCAATATATATATCCCATGAAAACAACAAAACTTGCCACAAAATTTGGATCATGAGCATTGTTAGGTCCTTAACATGCCAATCCAGGCTCAAATCAGGTTGATTACTACAAAAAAATGCTCAAAACCCGCAGCAGTTATGGGCGCGAACAAAACTATTTTCGTAGCAACTATCTACCCGAACCTAAGCAGTAATCTAGCTTATTAAGTTTTTTATCCAAGTTAGAGAGATATCAGACTATTCATATCTCATATACATGGATAATTACAATCACATGTATTCATATGGGATACTTACAGAACATTATTCCTTTATACTCATATTCTCAAGATTCATTTATCAAACATGTTTGTATTTTTGTTCATGTGATCAGATTTCATATCAGAAACTATTATAATCATGTCAATGTACACAATTTCATATAACAATAAATTTATATAGCTGATTCGTTTAGGCCAAGTAGGTGTTCGGAATCAACAAAATTTATATCCTGGGGGATTCCTATCATCGACGAAAGCAAAGCTACGTTAAAGAGATAAAGGGCTCTAGGGCCTAACACTGGATGCCTTCTCATGAGAGAAGAGTATTACAAAGGCATTGAAAATGGTATTTTCTCGTTGATTTTAAGGTTTGTAAAAAAAAATGCTAGTGGAATGGTTGAAACTCGGAAATAACTTGATGTAAAAAGTTATGAAAGAATCCTCAAGTCTCAATATTTCAGCTTTAGGGTTCTAGGTTAACTGACATGTCCTGGGTCTTTTCCTCACGTTGGAGATCATGATTATATAGTCATTTCGAACCTGATCTTCATTTAGCTTTTAAAACCTAAACCCTTAAAGTTTTCCTTGAAAGATAAAATTGATTAAGGCAAAGTCCCTAATCTAAGTGAGAACATATCTCAAAAAACCTACCCTACAAGAACTATCAGAGACAACTAACTAGGAATCGCGATCTAGTGATAAGTATCCACCTGAACTCCAAAAAAGCCATGGCTAAATACACACGTTAGGAGAGCATGCCTAAGAGATTTTAATCTAAGGTGAGAAGCAGATAATAAATAATTTTAATGATACATGAAGAGTATGAGAACATGCAAATTTCGCTTTCAAAACCAACACCCAGTGGCCTTCCCCTTCAAGGATGAGGGGGGTTTAGCCGAGCATCCCTTGATTTGTCATCATCAAGGTGTGTTTGGCTACCAAGAAAATGCAAGAAAATAAGAGAAAGGGAGAGAAAATCACCAACCAGCAGAGGAAGCTTCGTGCCAAGTTTTATTGACTGATTGATGGAGTGAAAGTTGATTGATTTACAAACAAGACTGAGCTTATATAGGTGCTCAATACTAAGGAAATTACAAAAGTGTGCAAATGAACCAAAATTATACCAAGGCAAACTTGTATAAACCACAAAGCGGGTCAGTGCTACCAACACAGTGGAGTACTAAGGTTGCAACCCTCGTGAACCCTCGCAAAATTTCAACTCGAGCTTCTTCTTCATCATTTTTGCTCCAAATTCCTCCCGTTCTGATCTGCATCTGAATTCAGCTCTAGTTCATCGTTTGAATCGATTGAAGATAACATATCTAATCTGCAAACTACTAAAAATAGCTACAAAATGTGATCACGGCAAAGCCTGACCCCAATGTATCAATTAAGTTATCGGGTCGACAGTATACAAAAGTGGTTAAAACCCTGCTATAAACAGGCTTAAAATAGCAATTATTTGGGTACTAATCACTCCCCTGAACCCACATCAGTTAGTCCCTTAGCAATGATAAAAAGAAGGAAGATCATACAAGTTATATGTATGTAAAAAGGGACTGTCTTTCCAAAAAGTGTGTATCTAAGTGAGGCCTACTCTCTCAAGATGAAAATTAGGACTCGTGACAAAACCAGCCTTTGGAGAATAAGTGCCATACAGGACAAGTTTAAAGCAAAAGGTTCATTCCAAGGGAATTCAACCCGAACTTCCACCAAAATCAAAGGTTAGGATCAATTTTACCAACAAGCTACTAAGCTACCATCCCCTAACCAAGCTACACGCTAATGCTCAAATCATTGCATCAACCTAATATATTTAGTTCCACTCTTATTTCATACTTCTATTATATTGTAAGGTGCAATGCTGAAAACTCAACTTCACCAAAGTCCGTGTAACGGGGATCCACCGATGACTCCCAACCAACTAAGGTTTAGGGCATCAAGTCAAAAGGATCTTTCTACCACTAACTCTACAAGTTTCACCCCGGACTCCGAATGATTTCGAGAATCCAGCACCTACAACTCGCTAAACTCCACCCATCCACCCATGTAGCGAGCACTAAGTCGGTGGCTCCTAACCGCTGGCTTAAGGCAATTGTGCTTTAAAGCGCTTTCACTATATACCCTCGGATCGCTCGAGTTTCAAGGAAAAGCACCGCGGCTTTTCTATTCTCTTTTCTTTTTCTTTTTCGTTTGGAAGACACATTGGCCTTCTTTCTTGGGGAACTCTAACCTATTATAGGCCACAACGGCTAAGGTTTTGCAAAGTAAGGGGGATGCACTTTCTCACCCTATGGATGAAAACCGATAAAAATTGCAAAGTGCTAGATAATGGAAGATATCGTTGATTACTAGGGTCTTTTAACCGACGAACAACTCAATCTCATGTACACTAGTCTAGCATTGATGGTAGCATACAAAGGCTTCAACTTTTCAATTTACGGGAAAGAAAAACTACAAAAGAGTAGGCAAATGATGCAAAGTGTAGAAAAAAAGTCAGATATATATAAAGGTGTATTTTTACAAAATTTTCAGTTTCAAAAAAGAAGCAAACAAAGCAGCCATTGACATAAAAATAAGGGCTGAAAGCATGTGGTACAAGCAAAACTAAAGTCAAAGTATGAACATCACCTAACACTAACTCTTCCAAGAATCCGAATCCGTAAAGAAGCGAGGGAGGAAAATCCTCAATCTGGTCGAGAAGAATCATCCTCAGCCCGACAGCCGAGGTGTCACGCCGGTGAAGTGGCTGATGTTGCTGCAGCTTCCAACACATCCAAGGGATCTGCAGGGGCTGATGGTGGAGGAGCTGATCCTGTCGGGGGAGGGATAGCAAAGGCCTGAGCAGGGGCATGCTGAGAGACAACAGCAGGTGCCTGGGCGGCTCCTGAGCGCATGAGGAAGGTCCGACTGGTGGCTACGACAAATTTCTGGGTACAGTCATCCTTCGCAAGTGTGGCCCGGGAAGCTGCAAACGAAGTCGTAGGCGAAGAAGGTGCGGACCCTACTTCCATGATAGCGTCGAAGTCCCTGTGAGAGGGTAATGTACTATCGGGCGGTGCTGGAGGTGTGCCCACCCAAATTACACTCACCGATTAGTGGGCATAAATGCAGGCCTCGGGAGGGCAGAGGCATCTGAGCCCGAGGTACCGGAGCCGGAGCCACTGAGCTATGGTCGGTGGAGCCGAACGGACTGTGGAGGAATCATGAACTAGAGCCTGAGAGGCCCTCAGTTGGGCTATGTGACGTGTCCACTCGTGACCATCGCGTTCGACTCCGCCCTCGTCTGATCCCGGAGGCGGAAGATGAAAGGCATGAGGCCTAGCCCGCCACCGACGCAGCAAGGGTGGCCTCACGTACCGCTTACGACGCCCAACCAGGCCTGCCGGAACCCGATGTGCTCGAGCATCGCATAAGAGTCGGGAAATAGGAGAGGCATGGACTCGCAAGGGGCAACCCCAAGTGGTGGACCCTATCCGGCAGCTAAGGATCGCCATAATCGCCTCCGCCAAATAACCGTAAGCCCTCTGAAATGCGATATAAAACCTCCAAAATAGCTCATCTCCTCTAAACGATATGCTGGAGTGGAAACATATTAGACCTCAATATGTGGTCTATCAAAAGCATACGCTGCGGGAGGTGCCGCCTGAATAATATAGTCCCACCAAGAATTGGCCCATAGAGGCCGAACCATCTCCTCGCCGAGGGACGGGGCCACCGCCTATAGTCTACCAAGTACAGAGGACCACCGCAGATGGAGAGCAAACGATGTCGAGGCCCAAAGTATCCCCGCCGGCCGTCGGCGGAAAAATGCGAGTAGTCGAGCTGGCCTTACGCCTAGACGCCATCAGATGATGTTCCTCGATGATCACCCGAGGATAATAGAATCGGGACAAGTGGCGCTATGAACTACCCGCATGGTATCTCTCGCATGATATATGGAGTCTCTGAGTCTCGGTCCCTTGAAATGCCGGATCAGAATCTTCCCGTGGAAATCTCTCCCCATGCGCAGGCCAACATTCCTCGATGGGCCATGGGGCGTAAGGCCACCGATAATAGACGCAGGGATAGTTCGGCCCGGCTAAATGCCCCGATAAGGCGCGAGTGGTGGCGCCCGGGTCTCAAGTGATGACTCCGGGCCTCAAGTCCGGCCCTCACAGGCCCTTCTCGGCCGCCTCGAGATGCCAAGTGGAGCGCGGAGGGGCCAACCCGGGTATGGTATCTCCTAGCAGAGGCCACAGATGGTGAGCCCTCACTATCACAAAGCAGCAGAGCCTCGATGCAAACTGGGTAGGGAGGCAAATGCAAGGGTAGCCGGGCTGGTGCACGGCAGCGCCGGGGCCGACGGCAGGGAGGCTCGACCACAGAGTGTGGAGGCGCTCGGTCGCAAAGGCAGGAGTCAAGGCAGGGGAGCCAGGGTCGGCGGTCGAGCTGTGGCGCGCAAGAGAACGGGCGGCCTTGCAGCAGAGGTGTCGCTAGGGGAGTGGGACTGGCACACCGCACGTCGGAAGGAATGAGCCCCTCAAGTCTTCGCCATTAACGGGCTTGAAGGAGATCAAATTTGAGAGGGAGAAGGGAGTTTCAGAAACTGGGAGGTTGAAATATGAAATGGAAAATGAAGGAAAAATGGGCATATAGGAGTGAGGTAGGTAGGAGACTTGAACAATTAATGGCATTTAGTGACCATTAATTAAATGGCTCAAAAGATTATAAAAATTAATTGTAGGAGCGTGAAACGGAGAGTTGCAAAGTAACGTAGAGTTGCAGGTAAAAAATGTGGTGACGAATGAATGGGTTCCCATAACTATTTCGTTGTGCTGCGAAAAATTCGCAACTCGAAATTCAGAAAATTTTGTTCTTTCCCCTAGCAATTAGAACACCCGCAACAACACAAGAGATCAAAAACAAGAGAGATAAGCTTGAAAATGAGGAAATTTATACCTGAAAAAAAAAGGAAATTTAATGAAAATCCTAATTTATAACTTGACATTATATAAGCAAAAATCCCATCAAATTTTGGAGTGGTTTCCTAGTTCCTCCCTGTTGTACACCCAAGAGATTTCATGGAGGGTCTAGGAGGAGAAGCTCCTCCTTGCTTCTTGCAAGTGTGGCTTGGCAAGCAGCTTGAGTTCGCCTTCGCTCCTTAAGCATCTTGCTCTCCTGTGAGCCGGTAGGATTTGATAGATGCGTGAAGGGTGGGATCGATGCAAAGAATCCTTCATTAATCGAAGCCCCCCGGTTCTTGTTAATTCTTCCTGCAGTTTATAAGCACTGTGCTTTCCTACACCCGCGTGCCACCGTGCGCATTCTTCCGATTTCGCCTCCTCATCCTCTACTGCTTATCCTTGTTGCTCAAGAAAATGTTATTCAATGTCATATTCAAGGTGAGCCGCATGCACTCTATCTCTAAGCAGCTTGATTACAGGTATTAGATGTGGCCAAAAATGGCCTCCCAAGTATGATGGGCACTTGGTTAGTGCTCTCCGTCAGCTGGCTCAGATCAAGAACCACGAACCACTGTGATAGTAGAATTGCCTACCTTCACTAAGACATCCTCAACTATCCCCTTCGTATTTTCACCGATCGATCTCGCTGGCTGATAGGGTGATGTTGGTAGACTTCAGCTCCCCCAAACCTAACTGTTTGTACATTGAGTATGGCAAGAGGTTGGACACTGCCCTTATCCAAAGAAGGTTTCTGTCTATGCAGTCCCTCCAATGTCGATCGACGGTGATCCCGATCTCAGATTTACCAAGGTTTTCAGACTGATGATGGAGCTGGGACTTGTTCAGTCGTAAAGGCCTTCTTGTTGTCGCCCAACCTTTCTTTGACTGCACAAGTCCTTTAGAAATTTAGCTTGAAGTTGGAACCTCGTTTGATCATGTCAAGCAATGGATGTTCACTCACCTACCTCAAAGACTTCCAGATGCCTTCTTTCTAGAGAGGCCTTCTTTTGCCCCTGCTTGGGAAATGGAGGAGGTATGCTTTTCTTCATCGAATCCTCTTTAATTAATATGTCTTGTTCCACTTCCTTTGTTCTCCTCGGTCTTCCTCGCTGTGCTCTGGGCACCACACTAATCTCCTTACCACTCCTCAAAGTGATAATGGCCTGACTTCATCCATTTCCGTGTGCTCACTGCATAGCTTAGTTCATGCACTCCCCTAGGATTGGGCAGTGTCTAGGAAGGAATCTCCTTTCTCCCACTGTCGATTGGTCAAAGCATCATGGATGAATGAAAGGTATCAATTTTTTATTTAGTTAGCAAGCCCTATAAATTCTTTTCATTCATGGAGCTTTCTACCTTCTCTATTCTTTGGTTTATCTGAGCATTGATAGTTTTCTGCTCCTCTACAAAATTCCCAATCACCTGGTTAAATTCACATAGCTTACCTCAATGTTGCATGAGGCTGGTGGTCGTTGTCGAGAGGCACCACATCGTTGTCACACGTGCCCCTGGGAACATATATCGAGGTTTAGGCTTCCAGGCCAGGTTGGGTGGTTCTTCCAGTTCGGATTATAAGTGTTGCCATACTGGGCATCAATTGGTGGTCTATTTTGGCCCACAACATTTGCATTTTCAACCATCAAATCCCTTACTGAGGGGGAAATTGACAATGTTCTCCCCTGGCGACTAGTGACAATTAAAACATGGTCAAGCCAGCATAGATGTCTCGCATAATCGCCTCGCACCTCCCGTTGGTTTCTCCGCTCAAGTTCTTCCATCCTTCCGTCTCAGTGGTTGACAACTTTAGCCTTTATTTCACATCCTCCGTCGCAACAAATGCCTTCCTTACGGCCATCGTGTAGTTTAGCCTCTCTACTTCCTGGTTCACTTTCATCCATCCTCGGAGGTTTCAGCCACATAGCTGAGGAAGTCCATAGCTTCATCAGGATTCTTTCTCAGGAAGTCCCCTCCACACATGGTCTCCAAAAGTTGTTTCATGGCAAGGGACATTCCCTGGCCTGTGAGAAGTGGTTTATTAGGCATCCATGTGTCGTGCCATGGTGAGGGCATGCACCGATAGTTTCAAGATATCTTTCCCAACACTGAGTAAAATTCCCACTACACAGCCGCAGCGTATAAATTTTCCTCTTCAGGTTGTTGGTCTTATGGGCACTAAAGAACTTCTTCAAAAATTCCGCATGCAGCTTTGCCTAATTCCTGATGGTCCTTGGTCTTAATGAATTAAGCCAAATTTTGGCCATTCCAGGGTCAAAGGAAGGCTTTCTTTCACTGAAAGCAAGTCCATATCAAATGCACCCTCCTTGAAAGTCGTGCAAACTTCTTTAAAATCCCTGATATGTGTGTATGGATTTTCGTTTTCCATGCCATGAAAAGTAGGAAGCAGGGGAACCAGATAAGGCCTCACTGCCACATCCTCGCCAGGTATATCACAGAGGCGACTCACCGTGGGTGTGGCGTGATCCTCATCGATCCAGGCATCGGGTTCCCAAGAACCCCCCCGTCTTCCGCGCCTGTGGTCCCATTTGATTACATGCGTGCAACCGCATTTCACACCCTTGTTTAAGTGGAGCACTTAGCCTTTCCAATCTACTTACAGTGTTTCTATCCCACTGCATAAGCTGCTATGAACACACAACAAGAAAGAAACCAATAAAAACAAGGCTACCTAAAAGGTTAATATTAGCTAAAATCATTAAAGTGGGAAAACAAAGATGTATAGTAAAGTCTTTCTTAAACTCTGCAAAGGAAATTCTCTTTTCAACCCCTACAATGAACTCGCAAGTGGGGGAAAATGGTAAAATAAAAGAAATGAGAATTCACCAACACTGTGATGTGAATCACAAGCTCACGCCTTTTCTTTCTTCACTAGGGCACCATCCCCGCAACGACGCCATTTGATTCGTAGGCCAAGTAGGCGTAGTTCGAATCAACAAAATTTATATCCTAGGATTCCTATCATCGACGAAAAAGCCATCACAAAGATGGGCTCTAGGGTCGAACACTGGGATGGGTTCTTCATGAGAGAAGAGTTACAATGCACTGAAAATGGTGTTTTCTCGTTATATTTGTGTGGTTTGTAAAAACAATTGGGGTGAATGGTTGAAAACCTGGAAATAGCTTGATGTAAAAGTTAAAAGAATCCCAAGTCTCGCCACTGCTTAGGTTCTAGTTAACCGACATGTCCTCAGTCTTTTTTCTCGCATTGAGAGATCATGACATATAGTCATTTCTCGAACCGGATCTTCATTTAGCTTTAAACCTAAACCCTTAAAGCTTTTCCTCTTGAAAGATGGTACTTGATTGGGCATAAATGTCCCTAATCTGAGAACATATCTCAAAAACCTACCCTACAGTAACTAATAGGAGACAACTAACTAGGAATCAGTGGATCTAGTGATAAGTATCCACTGAACCCAAAAAGCTTGCCAAATACACGTTAGGGAGAGCATGCCTAAGAGATTTTAATCTAAGGTGAGAAGCAGGAGCACAAATACCCTTAAATGCATACATGAAGAGCATGAGAACATGCAACCATTTTAAACCAACACCTGCCGCCTCCTTCAAGGATGAGGTGTCGAATGAGCATCCCTGATTTGTCATCATCAAGGTGTTTCGCTACCAAGAAAATGCAAGAAAATAAGTAGAAAGGGAAAATCACCAACCAATGCAGGGAAGCTTCGTGCAAGTTTTATTGGATCGATTGATGATGAAAGTTGATTGATTTATAAACAGACTGGGCGATAA
This sequence comes from Tetrastigma voinierianum, assembly GCA_016808115.1. NCBI lineage: Eukaryota > Viridiplantae > Streptophyta > Magnoliopsida > Vitales > Vitaceae > Tetrastigma > Tetrastigma voinierianum. The sequence continues at coordinate 63,214 of JAEQBH010008866.1, read as the reverse complement.
ATATTAAGGAAATTACAAAAGTGTGCAAATGAAACTAAAATTACATCAAGGGAAACTTGTATAAACAACAAAAGCAAGTCGTGCAAGCCACAACATAGTGGGAGCAATTTCGCAAATTTCGCAACCTGCGAAATTTGCAGGTTACGAATTTTCGCAACCCTGCAAAATTTCAACTGACCTTTCCTTCTCTTCAGCATTTTTGCTCCAAATTTCATTTGTCTGACGTACTAATTCGCCTGGTTCATCGTGGTTTGAATCGGATTTTCGAAGATAATGAGGCATTTGACTCCACAAAACTACTAAAAATAGCTACAAATGTGATCATATGTGCCGGACCCCAATGTATCAATTGAGTTATTAAAGTCAATTAGTATACAAAAAGTGCTTAAAACATGCTATAAACAGGGCTCAAAATAGCACTATTTGGGTACTAATCAATAGCCTTTATACAATTTCAATTTTCATACCCAATTCTACCCTCGAATAGCCTAAGGCGTACCCTAAGTCCATTTTCGACTACAATTTTCAAATTTTGTAAACTGGATCGTTAGAGAAAGTGATCTTCTAACTCAATATAACTTATGTCTTAAGTTTCTCATGGTTAAAAATCATGTCATTTAGACTTTTAATTTGAGATATGGTCATACTATTCTGAACTACTCTTGGAAGTTTCTAGGAACAGAATATGGAATTGTGTCCTATATTTGAAAATTTTCTGGGAATGATAAAGACATAATTTGACCATACTTTCTTCATAAAAGTTATTCTCCCAAATGTCTAGTTTGTAAAAAAATTTGAATCACTTCATTTGAATCAGTATAACTCAAGTTATGATTTAAACAACCGAAATTACTCCAATTTAGGGGACTGTTTTGAGACAGGTTTTAGGGACAAAATTGTTCCCTTACTTTGATGAATTTCTGGTACAATGGGGACTAAATTTGGTTATACTTCCTTCATGGAAGTTGTTCTTCTAGAAGTCTAATTTACCCAGAATTTAGAATCACTCAATTTTTGTAAGTGAAACTCAACTTATGACCTAAACACCAAAACTGTACCAAAATAGAGGATAACCCGGCAGCTTACCTGTATTTTCACTTTAGTCTCAAAGAAAGGAGACTTAAGGTCAGGTTTTCATGTTGGTACCTTCTATAACTTCAGAGGTTTACCCTCAGTGGTTCTTCAAAACTAGAATCACTCAATTTGATGACTAATGGCCAAGTTATGGCCAAAACAAAACATGGGCTTGAAAAATTTACAACATCTCTCCCTGGGAAACCCCAACATTTCCTTTATACATAATCTCCTCATTTGACGACCACAAACCAAATAAAAATCAAAACCAACAAAAACAACAAAACAAAGAGGAGAAATTAAGGTAGTTTCCTAACCTTAATTTTCTTGAAACCTTCTCTTCCTCTCTTCTCCCTTTCTCTTCTTTCTTCTTCCTTCTTCACTTTACTTGTATCAAGAAAAATCCCACACAAAAGAAGTGCGCAAACCAAAATTGGGTTCTTCTCCTCCAAAACGTGCCCTAACTTTCTCTTAAAGCCAAAATGTGGAATTCTCGCCAAATTCTAAGACAAGATGTGGTCTTATCCTCTCTTCATGTACAAGGCCTTGTTCGGCTTTTCTCATTTTTTGTTTAACTTTCCTCTTTTTTGCATTTTAGTCCCTCTTCCATATTCTAATTGCACAACAACTTATTACAATTTCTAATTAAGCATATACTCTTCTTCATTTATAACCTTGGGTCCTTACGTGATATACTTTTTACAATTTTACCCTTTAACTCTTTGAATTAATTATGGGTTTTATCATTTTTCTAATTTTAGCATTTAAATTTTAAAATACACATTTACTTTTATTATACCCTAAACATGTTATAAAACTACTAAGGTATAATTAGTGTTACTGAACTCTCTCTTTAAAAGAATTTCATCCTCTAAATTATTAATTGAACCAAGAGTTTATGCCCTCATTGTTGATCTCTAGTCATGTCGCTTTTTTCCATACCATGGTATTGCCAAATCACCTTTAATTAAAGGGAATTGTTTATTCCAAGAATTGCTCACTTCACGAGCCGTACCTTCGCTCTTCATCAGGAGAAATCATGTCGCACTTGTACTCTTTGCATCACAGGATATGTGATTCATCTCAACGGTATTCAAGCATATACACAGAAACACATCATGCAACTTGGCTAACTCTCAGAGGGAGTGCCAACCTATGCCACCGGTCCAATTCTTCTAAAATCTCATGGGCCACGAATCTGATTCACTCCTCTCTTTCCAAATTCCAAGTATCTCTCCACGATGATACTTTCAAGAATACTTTGTCTCCAACTTCATATCTAATATCTTCCTTTTCAAATCGGCATATGACTTTTTCGATCAGCCTTAACCTCGTCGTTAACCCCGAACTTTCGCTTTTGTATCTTTTACTATGTCTAGATCAATCACTTTATGCTTCAACTAACTGGCTCCAACATACGTATTCTACATCTTCATCCATACAAAGCCTCGTATAGTGTCATGCCAATGCTTGATTGATAATCGTTGTTCTGGTGAAAATTCATCAACGGAATATACCATCCTAACTTCCAAGAAATCGATTACACATCCCCTCGGAAGCATAATCTTCGAGCACTCGAATCAACTCCTCTCAAACTATCCATCTATCTCAATGAAATGTTAAAATGCACTAAGTCGGAGCCCTAAGGTTAACTCTGAATTCCTTCCAAAACCTCATAAATCGCAAATCTCTATCCGACATAATAGATAACAGTACACCATGTAATCGCACAATCTCATCCACACAATGACCGATCCAAAGAACGTCAATCCTCGACCGTATAAAATGGGCTGGGACTTATGAGTCTATCAACTATAACCCATACATATCCATGCCTTGGGCGTAAGAGGAAGACCGCATTAACAAAATCCATGGCATTGTCCCACTTCCACCGTGGAACTTAATGAGATTTAAATAATCGATGGTACTTCGTGTTTAGCTTTTACTACGACATCGCCAAACATTCGACACATACTCACACATCCCTTTCATTCCTTTCCACCACACACTGCTTTAAACCCGGTACATCTTGTTACTCCATGATGCATGGTAAATACCATATTATGAGCCTATAGCAACTTTTTTCTTCGCGATCGTTATCAAAATGAAAACACATAATCTATTATGGAAATACAAGTGGACGCTCCAATTTTCTAAAATACTTTTTCAATTTTCCACTAATTGTCTCTATAAAATTTATACAAACAATACAAGGTTCGGAAAAATGTTAACATTGCACTGGAAAAATCCCAAAACTAAATTTTTATTACATAGCAAAAACTGGGTATTCAACCCAAAACGTTACAAAATATAATTGACTAGGCCACAATCTGGCCTTTTCCACAACGAAACTCCTAGATCAGTTTCGGCTCCCAATGTACCTACAGTACCTGAAAAATATTTCCCCAAAACGGGGTGAGCAATGCCCAGTAGAAAATTTTCCTACAAGGGCTATTCCCCACCTAAAATGCACATGCAATGGCAATATGTAAACATCCAATCACATTCCACATAAATGTCTAATCCTATATTGAATGTTATTGTCATGCATGAGATGTGATTCTCATGCTCAACCCAGTCCTCATCGACTTCGCACACCTGCGAAAACAATCACTGTGTTTTACCTCAAAGACTTCTAACCATTAAAACCTCAAATTTTTAATTTAAACTTGTGTTTAAGAGAGGCCATGAATTTTTTTGTGTTTCACCGAAGATCAGCTATATGCCTTCCGACATTTTTACTGACTTTGCACTGACGGTGATCATGTTTAACCGCAATTGACGGGGTCTTTCAACTTAGGGGATCTACCCCAACTTGCTTCGCCCAAACACACATGATTTATATTTATAATTATGTCATACACTCATGAGTCTCGAATTTTGGACGTAGTCCCATTTTCAAGCTCACCACTCGTTCACCAAGAATGCGACACATTACCATGTACCCAACACCGACTGACGCACGTGACCATGCATATGAACAGAATATGCTATTTACGTTAGGTCATGCTACATGCATAATAAGCTACAAGCAAAATTTAACAAACATGGATAAATATATTTTCTATGCTATAATTTTACATCCATGAAAATAGTAAATCGTACAAGATATTTTCATGAATCAACATGTTATCTCTAATAAGTAACAACACACAAAATGTAGTCCAATCTCAAACTCCACAAAAACAGTGGCACCACATACCTGCCCCTTTCACTCGTTTTTTGAACCATGCTTGGTTCCATTTGTCACCTACTCAAGAGAACATCAAGATTTACATTAAACCCGAGAACGTCAGTCTCGGGATCAAAACCAAACCTTCAAACACATCCGGGACTATTCGAAACCAATCCCTTCCAAAATTTTGGGACTGAAACACCGGCTTAATTTGGCCCCCAAAGACAGCCTATGCCAAGAATGGGCTTTCAGCAAATAGTCTGCGTGGAAACTCTACACATGTAGTTTAATTAACTCCCAAGTTTTGGTACTGCCGCACCCTCTCGGCCTGACTTTTCTGCCGTCCTACGACGACCAACGGCAGAAACTTTGAGAGAGAAGATAACCCTCTCTACACTTTCTTTTTTCCTCTTACCACCCCCTTACTGCTAAGCTCTTCTTTCTTCCCCTGTTTGTTCCATCTTTATCTCATTTCATTTCTTCCAATTTCTCCTTTCCTATTTTTTCTTCTACTTTCTTTATTTTTCTTTTCTCCCTACTTCTCTTTCGATCACTACAAGTAGAGATCAAGTGGGAAAACTTCCCCTTCACCATCCTTTTGCCACTCTGTCAAACACTCATGTTTATTCTCTCATTTTCCTTTATTTTTCTTTATTCTATTTATTGTGATTGATTAATTACATGGCTCAATGCGATTTAAGGAGTTTAATTTGCACTACATGGTTTTTTCATACACTGATCAAGTACCACATGGCATCATATGATCATGTCATGTGTCACCCAACCCCCTATGCCTAGAGAAATGTGAAATTCTGACTGTCTCGAAATTCGACGAAATTCAATGTGATAGCTAGATTTCAAGAGACGATTTCAACGATTTCGTCATGCGAGATCTAGAAAAATTCTGGATTTTTGACCAGAATTACCGTTTTACCTTTCCTAAAACTAATCTTTCTGGCCTGTACTCTTAGTGAATCTCACCCTTAAATTCCATACACATTCGCATCAACTCACATGCATATGCAATGGCATAATCCATGCATGTAAACTAGCCATTTAAGAAATAAATGGATTGTAACCATGATACCTTCATCCCTAAATTGAAGCGGATAGGTGGCCCGTGATCGCCTCGCTCACACGTTGCTTCCTCTACTCCTCTGTGTTGCCACATCACTTTCACTAGCCTTACGGTCTTGCGTCGCAAAACCTGATCCCGGCTATCCATGATGGGCACTAGTCCCTCCTCAAAGGTCCCATATGTGTCAACAATAATCTCCCAATCCAATTACATGAGTCGTGGACTGAAGTATACTCGTGGTCATGGAGGCGTGGAACACCCACGGACACCTAATAAGCCTGGTGGTAGCTCCAACCAATAAGAAACCTGCACTTTCTCGAGCATCCTAAGGGCCCGATATACCTTGGCGCTTAGCCTCATCACGAACTGATCACCTCTTAGGCATCACCTTCAAGAAGACGTGATCTCCCACCTCAAACTCTAGAGGTCAACAGCGCCTGTCAGCGTAGCTCTTCTACCGACTCTGAGCCGTAAGAAGACACTGTCGTATCAAACCCACCTTCCTTTGCGCTGGGTTTCTTAATCAAATCTGCACTAATGATGGAGTTTCTCTCTTCCTCGATCTCTGCCTTGAAGAATCGGTGGATCGGCATGGCCCTGCTGGGCCTCAGGGTGTCATCTATATACTCACCCGATAACTATTGTTTTAAGCGAATTCCACTAAGGGTAAATGCTTCTCCCAACTACCTCGAGATCCGTGGACAATATGCATGCAAGATGTCCTCTAAATCACGTCCCTCCGACCGACCATCCGTCTAAGATTGAAAAGTCAAGCTCATAGTCAACAGGTCTCCCATGGCCTTTGAACTCTTCCAAAAGTGCATTGTAAACCTAGGATCCCTATCCACATGATGTAGACTCACTCCATGTAAACAGATAATCTCAGCGGTGAATATATAACCTATAAGTCCTCTAAAGGTGAAGGTCATCCGCACAGCTAAAAATTGTGCCTACTTAGTGACCGGTCCACTATAACCCATATGTCATCATGCCTCCGCTATGTCTGTGGCAAGTGGGTCACAAAATCCATCGTGACTTGCTCCCACTTCCACCGCCACTTAATGCATAAAGTAGCCTGTCGCGCTCGATATTCAGCTCATCGATACGAGACACCACAAACAAAATCTCCAACGCCTCCCTTCATCCCACTCCAAAGAATATTGGCGACAAAGATCTCGACATCTTCTATGCCACTGGATGCACACAAACAACTGAGAGCAATGGAACTTCCCTGGAGGATCTCGCTGGGTCTCTAACTCACCAACTAGTGGAACCCACTACCCAGCCTCTATATCAAATACTACCATTTCCAGGTGGTTGGCCCACTTCGCCACCCTGCCCGCCCTCGCACCCACCCCCGATAGACGCTATCTCTACGTCTTGCCCCTAAGACTTAATCACCCGTCGCAAGGGATGGACAGCTACCAAACCCCTAGCCTCCCGGCCTGTCACCACGCGTTCCTAAACTGTCCCACAACCTCAAGTGATCACCACATGGTAGCCACACTAGCCAATACTCCCTATGACTTTGCATTCTAGTGCATCAACCACTACATTTTGCCTAATAAGATGTAATGCAAAGTAGTGCCTGCTAACTCCCATATACTCTATCCATCCGCATTGCCCCGCGTTAGTCCCGCTATGTGAAAATATACTTCGCACTTTCGGTCTAAAATATTCTAAACCGCTTTCACCATGAGAGTAAAGGCTTCAAATCTTGGCAAAGACAATGGCCACAACCGGGATCATGTGGTGTAATTTCGCTCATGATTCTTTGTTTGCCCTGAACCATAGTCATAAACCTCTGAATCAGACCAATACACATCCCATTCGTCCCTGAGAGGTATCACAAGACAACGATGTGACTTCCGCCCTATTCTCGGGACTAACGAATAGGAGCTAGCAAGCCTCTTTCAACTCTTAGAATGCCTTCTCTGGCCATGTGTGTCATCCTAACTCAAACTTAACCCTTCCCGGTCAATCTAGTCATAGGTGAGGCTAACTGTGAGAAACTTCAAATAAAACCGTACAAGATTCTTTGCCAATCCCAAGAAACTATGTATCTCGAAGACTGACTTCGGCCTCTCCCAACTCATAACAGCCTCTACCTTCTCAGGGTCCACTGACACACCTGAAGCTGACACGACGTGTCCTAAGAATCTCACCTCCGTAGTTTCAAAAACTCCCGTGATTTGCATCGAACTTGGCATATAAATCATGGTCCCTGAAAAGCCCGATAACAATCCACAAATGATCCTCATGCTCCTCCTCAGACTGGGAGTAGATCAAAATGTCGTCAACAAAGACCACAACAAATTGATCTAAATAGGGTTGGAATACCCTATGCATGAGATCTATGAATGTCGTTGGCGCATTTGTTAACCCAAAAGGGCATCACTATGAACTCTAAAATGTCGCATATCGCGTGGTCCTAAACACTGCCTTCCAGTGATACCACCTCCCAACTCCCGCCAACCGATGATAACCTGCAGGAAGATCTACCCGAGTAACCAGCGACCTCTCAACCGATCAAATGTCAATAATCTCGGTGGCGGGATACCGAGATTTGATCGTAACCCTATTCAATTGTCGGTAATCAATGCACAAATAAGGGTCTTATCTTTCTTCTTCTCGCAAACAGAACCGGCCGGCCCCATGGTAAAGTGCCTGACGACAAATCCTCATCCAATAATCTCGCAGCTTGAACCCCGAAGTTCTACTAACTCAATCCAGTTGTCATCCTATGAGGAGTCATAGAAATGGGAGACGTACCAGGGTGTAGATCAGTGATAAAGTCCACATCCCTATGCGGAGGTAATCCCAGTATTTCATCCGGAAAGACATCCTCATACTCACAAACCACCCGAGGTAGATCAGAATCTATCTCCCTCATCCTCTAGTGCGCTTGCTTCGCTAGCCAACCCATCAACTCGTCAACTGATCCGAGTCGCACGGTCTAGGTAGTATCATGCTTCTCCCCCTGAAAAGCACACGGATATCGTCCGATGTGTAGGCAGTAAACCTCCTACTATCACAATCAATGACAACTCAGTGTGCCGTCAACCAATCCATGCCAAGAATGACATCAAAATCTGATATGTCCATCACTCGAAGGTCCACTATGAGCATAATCCCTGAGATCTCTAACTCACAATCCCGACATATCATATCAATCCGTAATCTAGTCCCTAAGGGGGAACCTCGGACGTATAATCCATCATCCAAGGTCTCCACGCCCAAACCCAAAAACATCCACACTCAGATGCAGCCGCAGCGAATGCGATGCACCAAAACAAATGTGCATCTTAGCCCATGTGCAGATAACAAAACATACTTTCGTATCATTGACTGACAATTTAGCTCACTGCGGAGTAATGGTGCGCATACGCCCATGTCCTGGTGGCGTTGGCCCAAGCCCGTCCCTAGCCTCGACCCATACCCAGCCGCTCTGGCCCGTCTGAGGCAAGGCCAGGCAAAGACGGATCAAGCCGATTCCTTCCGCCCGAACTGGGGTGGTGAAAGGAAACAAACTCGTGGTCCGCGTTGTGTCCCATTGATGACTGAATGAGGTGTCCTATAGCCTTGGATCTGGGTTTCCAGGAAATCCCGCTTGAAATGTCCAGGCTTATGGTAGAAGTAACACATCACTTACCCTGACTGACTAGTAGTCCTAGTCTGGCCTTAGCTCTAATAGCCACGGCCTCGTCCCTGAGACAATCGTGGAATAGAATTCTTCTACCTCTTTCCCGAACTAGAAGAAGGCTGATCCTCTTTCCTTTTCTCACTAGTACCCACAGCTCGGATACTATGTGGATCCTCTATTTCTCTCTCTATAGCCATAGTCGTCCTGACCATGTAGTTCATGTCTCAGAGAGAATACCACAATCTCGCCCCTGATCGACAACTCAGCCATCCTAGAATTTTCGCACCTTGGCCATAATCGTGGGCCAAGAAGGTCATCCCCGAAACGCGCGCCCTGAACTTAGTTATGTACTCGAAAGTACGTCATATCTCCTTGCTTCAACTCAATGAACTCCGAGCCTTGGCATGTCTAACGATGCTCTAAAAATTTACCCATGAAGAGCTCCCTTAACTCTCCCCATGTCATCGTCTCAGGATCCCTCGAGACTCTAACCTAATCCCACCATATCTAGGACTCACCCTCTAGCCAAAATGTGGCTAGCCTGATCCTCGTAGCATCGGAGGTGATCTCTATAGCCTCCAAAATCCTTCCACTGCCAAACCACGATCGGCCACCACCTGGATCCCCTCCTCGGAATATCGAGGATGATGATTATAAACTGTTGGAGGTTACTTAGGCCCCCAACCAGATTAGTCTAGAGCAATGGCAAGAACAGAAAGTACCCCATGGCCGATACAAAGGCCTCGCTAGTCAGCCAGCAAAGGGTCGGTCGCTACCCCGTGGACGACCACGTCTCACCGACTCTTGCCATCTACACAAGTTAAGATAACAATTTGAGATTTTCTTTCATTTATCACACTAGTGATGCAGCATTGTCAAACACTAATAAATAACCATTCCTACATAATCATACTTATTCGCTTTCCGAACCCCTGAGGTTACATTTGCTAACCCTAGTGTTCTTCAATTTCTATACACATTCTATCATGCATATATTCACACAACCACAATACATCTCCCGTGGAACATATTAGAACACCAAAGCAATCTAATAAAGAATGCTCGTATTCTACACCCATGCCCACTAATCCTAGGTATTTTTACACCTAACTCTCGATACTTAACTATGACAAGCCAATATCCGAAAACACTAGTGGATACCCCCACCTAAGCTCCTAGGTAATCGTTAACCTAAGCTCTGATACCAAGCTGTGACACCCCTACCCACCAGTTTCTGTAGGTTGAGGGGTTGTCAACGGGACCCCTGGGATAGGGGTGCCACAAATACAAACTTCCATCTTCTTTTACTGAAAAATCAGTCTTATCACTATCTCTAACCAATTGTACTTTTTCTGCATCTCTTCATCATTTTTCTGAGCATCTATAATCATTTGGTTTAAAACAGTCTGCGCTTTTAATTGAGCTAATATAACTCCATCAGATACTATTCTCTATTCAATGCGTTGTATTAACAAAGTTGCCATTGCCTTTCTACTTAAGGCATCTGCTACCACATTAGCTTTTCCTAAGTGGTAGTCTATTATGTAGTCATAATCTTTGAACAACTCCAACCACCTCCGTTGTCTCAAATTACAAATATTTGAGACTCTTATGATCTATATAAATCTACATTTTTCACCATATAAGTAGTGTCGCAATATCTTCAATGCAAATACTACTGCATAGGATAATTATGTTCATGTGGCTTCAACTGTCTGGATGCCTATGCCACAACTTTATCATCTTACATTAACACATAACCCGCACTAATCTGAAGATCACTAGCATAATATACTCTTTTACCCGGTAGATCACAATACTGCGCTTCAACAAGAATTTCCTTCAACTGCTCAAAACTATCTTGACATTTATCTGTCACTTATACTTGACTCCTTTCCTGAGTAATTTAGTGAGTGGAGAAGCTATGACAGAGAATCCCTTCACAAATCTTCTATAATAGTCCAGCAGCCCAAGAAACTTCACTTCGGGTCACACTTCAGTGGAAGTTTCGAATTCACTCCACGCCAATCTTAGCAGGATCAACTCTTATACCCTCAAATAGACAATACGTCTAGGAAGGAAACTTCCTTTAGCCAAAAATCACATTTGCTGCTTAGCATACAACTTTTCTCTCTCTCAAAGTCCTGTAGAACTATTTTCAAATGTTGTCTGGCGCTCCCGCCATCTCTAGAATATACCAATATATCATCAATAAACATCTACGATGAATCGACGCAAATAAATAAACACCTATTCATCAAATCCATGAATGCTACGATGCATTAGTCAACCCAAATGGTACACAAGAACTCATAATGGCCATATCGGTTTTGAATGGGTCAGTTCTTGTGCACATCGACATCTTTCACTCTTACCTGATAGTACCCTGATCACAAGTCTATCTTTGAGAAGACAGTCGCTCCTTTTAATTGATCAAAGATATCTTCAATTCTCCGCAATGGGTTTTTTTTTTCACTGTCACCTTATTGATTTGCCGATAATCAATGCACATCTGAAGAGTGTCATCTTTCTTTTTCACGAACAAAACAGGTGCTCCCCAAGGAGAAACACTAGGCCCGGGATAAACCCTCATCCAAAAGCCTTTAGCTGAATCTTAAATCTTTCAACTCGCGAGCCATCCTGTATGGTGCCGTGGAAGTAAGAGTTGTTCCCGGTAAAATCTCAATAGATAAATCCACTTCTCTATCAAGTGGAATACTAGGTAACTCTTTGGGGAACACATCCGGAAAATCTTTCATAACCAAAATATTTTCCAATTCTATTTGACCTCTTTTAGAGTCAAGCACCAAAGCCAAAAAGGCCTCACATCCTTTTCTCAATAATCGTCAGGCTTGCATAGTCGAAATCACATTGGACATTGGGCCAGAACGAACACTATGTACTATCACTTCAGACGGATCAGAACATCTAAGCACTACTGTCTTTTTATCACAATCAATTATAAATGGTATTTAGACAACCAACTATCTCTAAAATCAAATCAAATTCACGATATGGTAGAGCAATCAAATCGGTAGAAAATTCCCTATCATGAATAACTATAGGGCAATTCTTATACGCTCTATTAACCTTAACACTTTGCGCTAGGGGACTAGTTACATGCATATCATATAACAATCTCCCCACCGATGTTCTCTTATCCAAACACATGCTCAATGCATACATATGAATGGGTAGAACCAAGGTCAATCAATCCATGCATCTCAATATCATATAGAGAAAATATACCAACAATCACTTCAGGAGCATCCTGATCTTCACAAGCCTTCATAGCATATGCTCGTGCTAGAGCTGTAGGCATAGAATGATCCACTATCTTAGACACTGTACCTTCACGCCCTCTATGTTGAATCGAGCCTCCTCGATCCCGAGTCGAAGGTGGTGCAACAGATCTCCCTCTGCCACTTCCTTGCCTACTTCTATTATCCCCTGACTCTCTAGGACAATTCACCATGAAATGGTCTGTGCTTCCACACCTAAAGCATCCCCCTGTCAATAATCTGCAAACACCCAAATGTCGTCTATGGCAATGAGGGCACTCTAGGGCTTTTCCTTGTCCAGCTGAAGCACCTCTACCAAAACTAGGTGCCACATTAGGCCCTTGCCTTCTACCTCTTATAGCCGAGCTATACCTTGATTGAGCTAGAGATTCCCTAGCCCTTTTCCCTGAGGAGGAGGAAGCTCCTCTTGAAAACTTCTTCTTCTGAAACCTTTCTTTGCTACTTGCTTCAGATCTCTCCACTTTCATTGCTGCCTGCACCAACTGATAAAAATTCACCTATTGGAAAGTAACAGGTGTTAAATACCTCTTTATGGACTCATTTAGTCCATCTTCAAATTGCCTATTATCGAAACAGTTCCCTGAGGACTCGATTCAGTGCGTACTTGCTACGATGGTTGAATTCTTTCATATTCGCCTACACTGATAAGTTCCTTTGCTTTAGATTCAGAACCGGCTCCATTTGGTCTCCTTGGTAATATTTGTAGAGCATATATTTAGCCCCGAACTCTTGACAAAAACTCCCATGGTATGGGATCTGGAAGCTTCGAACTCCTCAACACTAGCTTCCACCAACCATAAGCACTGCCTTGCAATAGAAAAGCTGCACATGCTACTCTTTGATCGGGAGGGCATCTCACATTTTCCATTATTCTTTGCAGCTTTTCCAACCAGAATTCAACTTTATCGAACTCTTCCATGCTTGACCCATGGAATTCCTCAGCCCCATGTCTTCTTATCATGTCTATCAGGGCTTTAGGAGCTGTCAATCTTTCCAATACCCAAGCCATGTCCTGAGATATCCTTAGCAAGGCTTCATTTGGCTTAGTCATACACTCTCACTCTAATGTGATGAAGGATCCTCAAGTGGGTATCCCTTGATCTCCTAGGTTAACACTCTCAACTGCTTCTTCAGCTGGATTCGGAAGACGATCCATCTATACAAAACACAAGAACATCCATATCAGGCCAACACATTATTAAACACATACTTTTCTATCATATACTCTATTCCAGAGCCGCCTAAACCTTGGCTCTGATACCACCTAACTGTGACGCCCCAACCGGGCACCCTATGTCGAATGCGTCAGCAACCGAGAACTATAAACCCGTTAACTTATATAATTCTAAACAATTATCTTGAAAATATATAAACTTAAAAAAAAATTTCTATATACATCCATCGTAGTAGATTCATGCACTTAGTAAGCATATATTCCCGAGTCTCATTACTGTACTTTACATTTACACTATCTCCAAAATCTTACATTTACATTCATAAAATCGAGTCAAACCTACATGTGGTGGACTCCTACAGTTGTGTTGGCCCTGTTGTATGCAGAATATCCCGAACGTCCTCTTCGGTACCTACACGGATAAACATACTAAGCTTTATAGCTTAGTGGGAATCCATAAATATGGACAACCACTATAACGATCGTCACAATACTTCATAACATTTTATTCATATTAGATGTTACTTCTCATATCATTATAATTCAATTACATATTGCATTTCATATCATCTTCATGTTTCATGCCTTTTATAAACATTCCAAAATTTCATCTCATCTTATGTCATGCCTGCATATTCCAAAGAAGTGGATACAAGAAAGAACCATATGTACCTGAGGGTAGTATCACTGTACAAGATAGTGATCTCTATCTATACTGTACTGTACTGTACAAGAAAGAAACATATCTATACTGTAATGACCCAAACGAGGCCAATTATATATGTATGTTGCAGCATCTATATCCCTAATAGGCATGCCTACTTATCCATCTACCCGAGAACATAAGCTAGCAATCAAGCTTATTAAGTTTTTATCCGAGTTAGAGATATTAGACTATTCATATCTCATATACATGGATAATTACAATCACATATATTCATATGGAATACTTACAGACCATTATTCTTTTATGCTCATATTCTCATGATTCATTTATCAAACATGTTTATATTTTTGTTCATGTGATCAGATTTCATAGAAACTATCATAATCATGTCAATGTACACAATTTCATATAACAATAAATTTATATAGCCTTTATACAATTTCGCCCATAACCACTATGCCTCCGACACTAAGGCGGGGGCCCCTAAGTCCATTTTCAACTACAATTTTGATCCTGTAAACGGGATTGTTAGTGTAACGCCCTGAAAATACCCTAACAGTTTTATAACATGTTTAAGATATAAAATAAATTAAATTGTATTTTTTCGGCGTTTAAATTGCTAAAAACGAAAAAAATGATAAAACCTAAAATTTATACAAGGAGTCATATTAAATTTTGTAAAATGTCAAACGAGTACCCAATGCCTGTCATAAATGAGAAGTGTAATGCCAAAATGAAAATGTGATAAAGTGTATTGAAATGAAAGTGAATTGAAGCCTTAAAAATGCAAAAATGAGAAAAGATGAATTTGTGGGCTAGCCAAACAAGGCTTAGTGAAGAATTTTGATTATAGACCAAATATTAGTCTATGAGAGGCATTTTGCACATTTGGCAAAAGAAGGGGAGAGAAAGTGCTTGGGCTTTTTTTCGGTTGTGAGAGAGGGAGGAAGATTAGTGGTCTTTGCTCCTTGAAATCAAGGATTAAGGTGATCAAGAGGAAGAAGGAAGATTGGTGTTGAAGAATCAAAGATTTAGCGTAAAATCAACCATAACCCCTTTCCTTATTGTGTTTGGGTTTAATGAAAACCCCATATTGGAATAAAAGTGGTTTTATTGGTTGTAGATAAGTTTTGGGGATTGTTTTAAGTTGTTTTTGGTTATTTTGATTGGTTGTGGTCCTCAAATTAGGAATGTTTGTATAAAGGAAACAAGGTTTTTAGAGATGCTTTTCAAATTTTCCAAAACACATGTTTTTATTAAAGCCATAAGTTGGCCATCACTCATTAAAATTGAGTGATTCAAATTTTTAGGTAAACTAGACTTCTAGAAGAACAAATCTCCCTGAAATAAGTGTATTCAAATCGAGCCCATCGACCTTTAAAATTCGCTAGCTGGCTTTGTTTTCTGATCAATTATGGTTCGGGCCTATACGCTTTGTATTTCGAAACAGTTTTGGTATTTAGGCCATAAGTTGAGTTTCACTCATCCAAATTGAGTGATTCAAATTTCTAAGTAAACTAGACTTCTATGAAAACAAATTTCCCTGAAATAAATATATTCAAATTTGGACCCCATTAGACCCAAAAACTCGTCTAAAGGGAGCTATGTTTTTGGGAAAATTATGGTTCTGTGTTGAAAATAGAATAGTCCCGGATGTTTAGGACATATATGGAGTTTTGGTGCTCCGAATTGGATGATTCCAATTTCTGAATAAAATAGATTTATGGAGGAATAATGAACTCAAGGAAGTCAGTACATACCTTATCTGCTCCTTAAAAATTTTACAAGTGAAGGTGTGTTTGCAGAAACAACCCTAATCCAGGAAACCTAAATAAGCCAACTCGATATTGTTCGTAATTAAGTGATGGATTAGGGTTGGTGACGAAGAAAAACTAATTGAAGTCTAGATTCCGAGGATAGGAATCGAAGTGCGACGACCTTTTGGTTCGCTCTATTCTTCTTCTTATTTCAAGATCAAAATTGTTTGCACAATTATTGAAATGATTTTCAATAAACTATGATATTGATTATTTTTAAGTGATTTGAGAAAATTGATTGTGAAATGATTGCCATGAAAATAAAAAAAATTGCATGAGTACAAATGTGCTATTTGAGTATAAAATGTATATACCCTATTGTAAATTTCCTTAAGTGACTGATTTCAGTTCCACAGAATGTTATCCGTTTATATTCCGGAAGTTAAGGATAGATTGGTATACCAATAAGGGTCAAACTAGCAGTACTGTGAATGAACGTAATATAGTGTCACTCCAATCTGTAGCCCAGTAGGGACAATATCAGTAGTGTTAACAAAATTATTTTTTTTATATAACAAGTCAAATGTTCAAATGGACCGTATCGCGTTATAAAACTATAAAACCTTTTTTATACCGTCATGTTCCCAATAAGACCGTACGATGATTCCATTATCCTTACACCAAAACATTGGCTAAATTCGCTTAAGGGGGCAAAACAAGAATATCTATGGAAATGCGCATGTCGAAGCTAATGAGCATCGTGATATGAGTGCATATTCGAATGATCAATTAATTGTAAATGAATGCTATGAAATGAATATGTATATACGTATTGTAATTGCATTGATTATTCAATAAGGTTCAAAAGTATTGCTTTAGAAAAGTCGATGATTTGTGTTAAAATAAAATGAAGAGATAACCGCATAACCACTAAGGATGAAATGCTTAGCCAAGGTTGTTTTACCATCATCGCGTTGCATCGAAAGGAATGTGATTCATAAGCAAAGATCGTGCAAGCATGCAGTCATCAAAAGCTGTAATGGCAAAAGTAAAGCTTCGACCATGCATACATGAAACCCCATGATCGCTTTTTAATACTTTTTGTATTAAAACTATGTCGTGAAAAAATTGAACTGAAGTAAATGTTTGTGTTTTTTATATTTAAATCGGCTTATAATGTCGTAATGTATAAAGTGGGAAATGGAGCAAATGGGCATGTAATGCCATATTGAATGAAAATGTGTATTGAGAACAAAATGATGGGCCCCCTTTAATTTAACATGATATATACGTATATACTTTCATAAGGATAATTATCCTTTACAAATGAGTATTTGAAATGTGTTTATCGAGGAAAATGAATCAGACGATTCGTAAAGAGAGGACCGCATTCCGATCCTGGCTTGTACTGAGTTTAAATGAGCACTGGGCACGAGCCTCACACTAGAGAAAGTGATCTTCCAATTCAATATACCCCCAAGTCTTAAGTTTTATGGTTCAAAAACTGCGTCATTTGACTTTTAATTCGGGAGATATGGTCTAACATTCCGAACTCCTCCCGATGTTTCCAAGAAATGTAATATGGAATTAGTCTTAGTATTTGAAAATTTTATGGAAATGATAAAGACATAATTTGATCATACTTTCATGAAAGTTGTTCTCTCATATGTTCACTTGTACAAAATTTAAATCACCTCATTTGGATCAGTATAACTCTGCTTACGATTTAAACAACCGGAATTACTCCAGTTCAAGGGACTGTTTTGAGACAGATTTGGTGGGAAAAATTTGTTCCCTTACTTTGACGAATTTTTGGTAATAATGGGGACTAAATTTGGTTATACTTCCTTCATGGAAGTTGTTCTCCTAGAATTCTAGTTTACCCAAAAATTGGAATCACTCAATTTGTATGAGTGAAACTCAACTTATGACCTAAACACCAAAACTATACCAAAACAGAGAATAACCTGGTAGCTTACCCGTATTTTCACTTAAACTTAGGGTCAGGTTTTTCCCAACTGGAACCACTCAATTTGGATGACTAGTGGCCAAGTTATGGTCAAAACAAAAACATAGGTTTTGAAAATTTTTAACAGCATCTCCCCTAAAACCCCAACATTTCCTTTATACATAATCTCCTCATTTGAGGACTACAAACCAAATAACAATCAAAACCAACAAAACAAAAAGGGAGTAATTAGGGTAGTTTCCTAACCTTAATTTTCTTGAAACCTTCTCTTCCTCTATTCTCTATTTCTCTTCTTTCTTCTTCCTTCTTCCTTATTCTTCACTTTACTTGTATCAAGAAAAATCCCACACAAAAAGGAGTGAAAGCAAACCAAACTTTTGGTTCTTCTCCTCCAAAATGTGCTCTAACTTTCTCTCAAAGCTAAAAATGTGAATTCCTCAAATTCTAAGACAAGATGTGGTATTATCCTCTCTTCATGTACAACGCCTTGTTTGGCTTTTCTCATTTTTTGTTTAACTTTCCTTTTTTTTTTTTGCATTTTAGTCCCTCTTCCATATTCTAATTGCACAACAACTTATTACAATTTCTAATTAAGCATATAATCTTCTTCATTTATGACCTTTGGGTCCTTAATGTGACATTTTTACTATTTTACCCTTAACTCTTTGAATTAGACCAGTTTTATCATTTTTCAACTTAGCATTTAAATCTAAAAATACACATTTACTTTTATTATACCCTAAACAAGTTATAAACTACTAGGTATACTCGGGGTGTTGCACTTTGTCAAAATCCATTGATTTCAGATTAAATTATAAGGTCAATTACGCGGAAATAACTTTTGGTCAAGAATGTTCCAAACGAGTACCTGGGCGTCAATCGAACCCGACATCAAATCGTTAAACTAATTTCTAGCTTTATCCCTCAAAGAGAACAGAAAAAGCTTTAGCTTAATGACATTATGATCTACTTCGTTCATCTTAATTGCACCACACAATTGCAGAAAATTTTATAAGTGTCCGTTGGGATCCTCCAAAGGACTGCCCCCAAACTGTTGTTTCTAAACCATGTTGATCAATGCATGCTTTAACTCGAAATTTTTTGCATCTATCGGCTGATGGCGAATTCCTGAATAGTCTTCATTCATCATAAGACGCCAACAATCCCCAAGTGTCGATTCTCTAAGTCCAGGCATCTCATTATGATCTGAATGACCCTCTCGTAACCCATCACTGTTATGATCCCCCATCTCTGCGTTACCATCTTTCGCTTTCTTTCGTCTGAACAAAGTCCTTTCTATTTCAAGATCAAACGGTAGTAATTCAGTGCTGGATTTTCTAGGCATGTAAGATTAGTACCTGAAATCAGAAAATAACACTAGAAAATAGAGTAAATAAGTTGAATACAAATGAAACTATATTAAAACTACAAATGAAAAGAAAAGAAGTAATATAAAACCCTCTATGAGAAAATATTTTGCTTAAATTAAAAATGTCTTCTTTTTCTCTCGAATATTAATCCATTCCACTTAGATCATGCTTTCCCCTAACAAGGCACCAAAACTTGTTCGGTTATTTGCATATATATAAATTTTGCATAAAAACAAATCCAAACTGCAAGTGTACTTGACACAATTAATATAGTGGCTTTTAATTAAAACCCAAAGTGTCGAACCCATAGGAAAATTTGGTTTAAATGGGCATAAGTACCTCGACTACTAAAGAATTTCACTATCAAGTGGATGTGTGACTAATTGGGATGATGATTGATTATACTTAAAATTGAATTAACCTAACTTAAATCTTGAAATTAAGCAAAATGATTGAAGGAATGGAAGAAAACTTAATGATTAATGTTAGGGCCTATGCATCCATCTAGTGGGGTTTATACTTAAAACTATTAAATACTTATTAACATGAATATATCCTTTTACTTACCCAAGGAACCCGATGCGAGGTTCACACTCTCGTGTCTCCCCTCGATTTCTCACACTTCATTCCTATTCTCATTTCGGTCCTTCTAGGTCCGAAAGTGTGATACTCTGCCTCTATGGCTTAATCACCCTAGAATTCGATTAACTCTTTCGGTCCTTGCAATATAATATCCCAGATTATGCTTGATGAGTCCTAAACTCTTCTATTTTTAATCCATTTTCTAGCATCATTCTAGAAGTTTATGATTCATTTTAATGCTGAATTATGGAATACTCACCAACTTTTTGTTTTGTAGGTTTTGTATAAAAAAAGAGAGAATTCCAAAAAAAGCAGAAAAATTGGCCAGGGTAGCAAACTATTTCGCGACATTGTATCTGAATGTCGTGACAAAATTCCACTATAACCAGCATAAGTATATCACAACAAGGATCAAGCTGAGCACAAGCCAGAAATGAAGACTGTCGCAACACAATTTGAGATAGACTGACTAATTTCTGTCGCGACAATGGATTTTTATGTCGCGACATAGCTATAGAAGTTCATAAAGAAGAATGTCATGATATTCCAAACTATGTCGTGACATTAATCACAATGGTAGTGAATTCATGTCACGACATCAATCTGGCCGTGGACAAAAGAAATGAAGATATCAGATGAACTTTGTCGCGATAGAAAATAGCAGAACAATGAGACAAGTCAAGACAAAGTTGTCGCGATAGAGAATTTCTATGTTGCAACAGACATTCCAGCATATGTCAAGACCAAGGCAAATTTTATGTCACGACAGAAGAAAACTATGTCGCGACACAACATTCAGAGCCAGGAATGGGAGACAAGAAGACTTTGTTGTCACAGAGAAGTTTTATGTCGTGACAAACACAACATGAGGATGAGGAATTCTTTCTGCACAAAGACAACATTATCTACGTGATGAGAAAATAACAAAAAGAATGTCATGGCTGCACAAAGAATCGAAGGCGTAAATCTTTATCGCGACAAAGGAAGATTATGTTGCAATAATAAAAATTACTGAGTAAGATTTTTGTCGCAACAAATAAGTTTTATGTCGCGACAAAAAATGGAAAAGAAGTGAGATGAACCAAGGCAAGTTTGTCGCGACAAGGGATTCAACGCTATAAAATCAAAAGCTCTGAGCCAAAAGAACAAGGAGTAAAAGAAGACTCGTCGCTGAGGCGGTGGAAAGAGTCCGTCAGACACTGAGTTCGCCCCGCAATACAAGGCAACACAACTCTATCGCGACAAAAAAAAAGTCTATCGCGACAACAATTCCATGCTACTGGGAGAAACTCTATCACAACAAAGAAAAGTCTATCGCGACATAAATTGAGAATAACAACAAAAATAATGTTGCAACATAGCAAAAAGACTATGCAATTAAAATTAAGATTTGAGGAGGAAATTTTTTATCACTATTAAAGACAACCATGTCAATACACATAAAACATAACCTCAATGTAACTATGTCGCGATAAAGTCAAATTATGTCACGACACAATCGAAGAAGATAGCATGAAAATATGCCGCGACTGTGGAAACTATAAAGCCAATTTACAAGAGTCAAGACAAATACAGAACCTAGTCGCGACATAACTTTTTTTGTCGCAACAAAGCAACCATTTTGGGAAGAAATTTTAGATCCATAATGTGCTTTGAAGTGCAGCCCATCATTTTAAAGCTTCCTATAAATAGAAGCATCTAGGCACTGCATGAAGCCTAAAATCCAGACTTCTAAGTAAATGGAAGACTCTCTTATATTTTTTTCTTTTTTTTTTTTAATCTTTTTATTTCCTTTTAGTAGATTTGTTTGGAGCGTAGTTTATTTAGTTTTCATTTAATTTTCGGGATGAATAAATGAATTGATGTGTATAAAATTGGAAATCAAAACTATACTACAATGCATCTTTGACAAATTCAGCTTTCCAACTTATGGTTTAGCTATGATTCAAAATGATGCATAAATTGACAATTATTCATTGGTCTATTCCCCTATGTTGTCCAAGGAACAAAATTTCAGTTTTTTCGATCGAAATATCGGTTATCAACCGGCCCTGAAACAATATTGCCAATCGATAGTCGGTTGGCAAAAAAATCGGAGAAAAATTAGAAAAATCATCGAATATCGAATGAACATCGGAAATTCCCGATATTTCGATGAAAAAATCGAGATTGGGCAACACGCGCTGGGCACCGCCAATTTTTTGAAAAAATCGGCAGTTGATCTGGACCATCCAGATTTTGTCTTGATTTGATCCAACGGTCCAGATTTTGTCCGTCTTTTTAAATGCATCCAACAGCTATATTTTTTATCCAACGGTTGATTTTAAATCTGAAGCTTGATTTAACGGTGAATTAGGTATAGTTTTATAAAGATTTATGAAACATATCATCGTTGTGTCTGGATAGAACCTCAAGCATCCTCTTCATGTAGTAGGTAACTAATTGGCTCCTCTTGTTGATATTCTACCTTAATAATATTATGTTTACATTATTATCACATACTAATTCTCAATAACTATTGCAAACACTATCTAAATCCAAAATTTCAATATAAATTTGAGTTGGTCGACCTCGTTACCTAAGTCGTTTCGTGACATTTTTCTAAATTAGATCCTAATGTCAAGGCCTTTGTAATTTTGGAAATGAGGTAAATTAATGAGTTTCTAAATTCTAATTAATTGATTCAATTTATTCGATTGATTTTTATTTTAGATTTTTGACATTTTGAATTGGCACTTATACTATTCCCATTATGCAAAAATGATTTGGTATCGCCAACAATAGTGATCAAAATGGTTCCTAAGGAGTGTTAATTCTCATTAAAAGTAAATTTTATAACTATTTTTATTATTATATATTGAATATAAGGAATTTTTATTAAAATGAATAGTGGTTTTTGTATGGAAATCACGCTCCAACATTAAGGAATTGCCTTGAAGTTGCCTTTCCAAATCGCATCATCTTCAAGTAGAAGAAATTTGGAGCACATTCGTTTAATTCATACTAACAAAGAAACCCGCTTTTGCTTACCCTATGCTCCAACAATTGTTTTTGTTATTACAACATGAAACTAAAGATACGTGATATGGAGGTGTAGACCGAGCAAAGTTTCCAAAATAATTTTCTCGATGACGGAAATTTCAAATGTAGTTTAGTGAAGAAGACGAGAATCGACTATTTCAATGGTTAGACCTTCCATTTAGATGATGAAGAGGGAAACTTAATCCAAGAACTGTTGCACATGTTCGAGAAGCAGGTGTTAATGTTGAGCGGGTTTTATCTGAAGAAGTTCATAGTGAAAGTTTTAGTCAAGACACGAGAGACTCATTTCAACCCGTTGTTACTTCTCGACCCTCTTTTGATTTAAGTGTTGAACACAGTAGTAGACCAAGTTTTGTTGGTACTTCTGCTACAAGTTATGATGGCTCAAGAGAAGAGGGGACCAATGATGGTAGTGATACTAGAAATGATTTTGGGGATATTGCAGATCCACAACAAAGTCAATATCCATCGAGCCCATTCACCGGTGAAGATGATTTCACACATGCTACACAAGATGAAGACCACTGGTCTAGAGAGCCACCTGTGTATTGAGCCATTGGAAAGCCATATGTGAGGAAGACAATGAAGGATGACACCATACAATAAGGATTCGCTAAGCCAGCTGAGTCCACGGGTATCAACTAGTCTGATTCATTGAATTAGGGCAACATATTTCCTCCTTATACAAAGAGTTATGGTCAGCCTTCTTCACATCCTTCAGGTTCTATTGGTGAAGAACATGGAATGATTAACTATCCTCATAATCCACAAATGTCATTCCAAATTTCATATCAAATGCAACAAGGATTTCAAACAAACATGTGGGTGACCCCCAAGTTTCCTATCCATTGAGAGGTTGTGGGTAGGAGTCAACAGATTTATGTATGGCATACCGGTTACAATCAATATTATCGAACACCATCTCTTGGTATGAATATTGTCTTCATCAAGATGGACTCTCTATCAAATAATGTAATGGAGCCACATCGGTCTTCATTTTGCTTTTAAATGACTATTGTAATGTAATTTCTCAATAAATTATAATGAATATCGTCTTCGACAAGTGTATATTTGCTTATTTATGTCCTTTTTATAGTTCAACAAAGTATTTCCATGAATTTCAAAGTATTTTTGTTAATTTTTGTTTTACCGATATTTTTGTCAAAATATCCACCGATATTTACCGATATTTTCAATATATCCATAAAATCCAATTACCGATATTTTGTTCCTTGGTGTTGTCTCACCTAAAGGAACTCTCAAACTAATTTTTATTAATTTTTTTTATGTATACTAGTGAAATTATTTTAATATTATTTTATTAGTTCTATGATCATTTTAACATTTGAGTTCAAATAGTAAAGATCTTTTGAGTAATGGGGTAAGGCTCTTTGATTTTTCACTAATCCTCGTGGGAACGAGCACTTGACTTAAAAATCCACATTTATTACTTGTACTACATGCACTTACAAAGGGGATCTGTACCAATTACAATTTTAACTCCAACCACTTACAAAAAGGACAAACATATTTTCATTATAATTTGGTCAACAAGTTTTCGTGTCGCTGTGGACTTTAGTTAGTCTTGCAGCCATGCTCGAAAATTGGTCAACAAGTTTTTGCCAAGGTCGATTTTCGTTCAGATAATAGTCCTTGTAGCACTGCTAATCACTTGGTAAAATTTGGTATATACAAAATCTCAGAAAACAAGCTTTAAAAATCATAAGGATTGATTGATGAATTTAAAGATCAATATTCTAATCAAAAGAGAATTACTTTTTAATTTGGACATTTTTTTTATTTTATCATGTACAAAAATAAATCACAAAATTAGTTTAATAGGTAGTAGCTAGTAAGCTACTAAAATATTCTATGAGCTAAAATGTGGATATAATATTTCAAGCTACTAAAAATATTCTATGAGCTTAAATGATATAATCGTTTCCTCTACATATTTAATTTGATCTCATGTTTCTATCTCTAGAAGATTTTAAATGCACAAAAAAACTAGAAGCGTATATGTTGCCTCGATACTTAAATTAAGCATACCACTGAGGAATCTGAGAAAGCAAGAGCTGAATCTACAAGTATGAAAATCAAATGTAAAGATTGCAACATATTCCAAAAAACAGAACGTAAATACCTCAAAAGGGGCAAACGATGATGGAGGACTCTTAGAGGCCTATTATTCAAGATTTAGGTATTCATTGTAAGACACCGCTTAATGTAGCCAACAATTTTGAACTCAAGCCAGCTCTGATCACAATGGTACAGGAGCATCAATTCACTGGGTATCCCAGTGAAGACCCCAATGAACATATGGGAAGATTTATGATAATGGATAAACACAACAAGTCAACTAGGTGAGACTAGGCGACTGTGCCCGCAACTCTTTCCCTTTTCACTGAGAGATGTGGCATCAACTTGGTTTGAGTCACTACCTGTTGGATTAGTGACAAATTGGGAAGAGTTGGTGGAGGCCTATATGAGCAGATTTTTCCCCCCAGCCCTGACTTCTGAAAGAATAGGAGAAATCATAGTCTTCAAACAAGGAGATGATGAAAGCCTCTACAATGTACGTGGAGAGATATGTAAGAGACTACTAAAAGATGTCCCTATGCAACTGACCACTTAGATGGACATTTTCACTATCCAATGAATTATGCCCCAAAGGGTATAATTGATGCAAATTCGCTAGGCTTTCAAAAGAAGAGATAGGAGGAGGTAAGGCAACATCAAGACCTTGCCAAATGCAACTACAAAGTTCCATCTAAAGCATTAGGGAGCAGCAGCAGATTGAAAGGGAGTGGTGTAATTGAGCTTAATCAGATGACTGCAATAGAAGCAAAGTTGGATGTATTAATGAACAAGCTTAGAAACAATAAGAGAAAAATGCACACAACACTTGAAGTGGGGACAGTAGATGAAGGAGAGAAAAGAAAGAGTAATGATAAGGGACTAACCAATGAGGGTTCCTACCAAGTTGAGGAGGCATAGTACCTAAATGCCAATAGGAGCTACACTTTTAAGCCCAACCTCAACTTACCCACTCACTACACATCAGCACTAAGGAGCCATGAGAACTTCTCATATGGAGAAGGAGCACAACAAGGTCAAAGACTCAGATGCACTCAGAATAATATCATGCCTCACTCCGGGTTCCTACAACAATGGCAACAGAACAACCAGCGTGACAGAGTTAAAATCTGTGGGCAGGAGATTCTAATTCCTTTGAGGACCAGATGCTTGCTTTCATTGAGGAAAATAAGAAGTTGCTAAACATACATAAGGCGTAAGCTCACGAGCTGTGATGCATTCCGTGCAAACACAATCGTGTTTCGTGCCAATACCAACGCCTCTAGAAGAACTCGAGACCTGTGTAGTGGCAATCCGGTCTCTATCCATGCAGAATCGATCCAAGGATTCATTCCCAAGTGACACAAGTAAGAATCCAAAGGATTGTACGGCAAGAATCCAGGAGTGCAGAGAATCGAGGAACTTAAATGTGAAGCTTTCGAGGATCCAAATTTAGAAGAAGGAAGAGAATTTTGTCAATTAAAGATATTCCCGCAAAGAAATGTCTAGCTAAAGACATTAAACCGAGCAGCTCTTTTTGGGAGGCAAACCTAACTCATAATTTTAATTTCTGATAGTTATATTAATTTTGTTAAATTTGTGTGTTTCAAAGTACTAGTTTTAGAATCACTTTATTAGATTTTATTTTGTAGTTTTGTTTAGTTTTATAGACAAATGAAACTATATTAGCATAAATTTTAATTGGGAAGCATTCTTTTCAAAAATCACTATGCAGAATTTTGCTTATACAGGAGTTCTTATTTTCCCTAACTTGTTCTTTAATGATAATGCACATTGGAGTTAGTTTCTGAAAGGTGAAATTTGTAAATGTGCCTTCATTTCGCCATTACTGATGGAACAGTGAATATCTTAATTAATGATATTAGGTGAAGAATGAGATTTTGTTCATATTTGAATAGAGATTGTTTGACATTTATATGTGTTTTACAAGTAGGAACTGAGTAGGCTAACTATATTGTATAATGT
Source organism: Tetrastigma voinierianum (assembly GCA_016808115.1). Classification (NCBI taxonomy): domain Eukaryota; kingdom Viridiplantae; phylum Streptophyta; class Magnoliopsida; order Vitales; family Vitaceae; genus Tetrastigma; species Tetrastigma voinierianum. The sequence goes on along the minus strand of JAEQBH010008866.1, from coordinate 36,319 downwards.
CATTTGGGTTGATCGGTTGGAAAATAGGTAATCAGGTAATAACGAGGCAGATTAACTTCATACGATAGATAAATTTTATACGCAATGATTTTTAAGTCGCGAGACACTTCTTCATGTCACGACACAAGATTTAAAAGGAACAAACCTAAGAAAATTTTATCACGATAATTAATGAAAGCACAACAAACATTTGGCCTATAAATAGAAAATTTTTGAAACTAAAAGCCAATTCTTCCTATAAAAACCATCAACCCACTCATCTTCCTTTATCAAATTCCTCTAGTTTATCTTCTAAAACCTAGAATCCTGTAAACCCACCAACATGTTTGAGGTCACACTTGTTCAACTTCGAAACAAACATTGGAAGACACTATAAATAGAGGAAGGAAGCAAACTGGTTTACCACAAAACAGTGGCAAGAAGAAAGAGTCAAGTTGTAGTAGAGTCTCGAAAGGCCAAATAAGAAACCAAGAAGAGAAAGATAGAAGCCAGAAGTCAAACAAGCGCAGGAATGAGTGCAAGAACCCCATTTCGCATAAAGCCTCTCAGTTATTGAAAGAAAGTCTAAAAAGTAGGGGTTTCCATTGTCGAAAGAGGCTTTTACGTTAATCTCACCCTTTACTAAAATGCTTGAGAAGAGGATACAGCTACACGTTTTCACAAGGCTGCCACTGGTCTTGGTGGAACACAGGAAAATAAGCTTCAGCACAACATTAACAATAAAACACAAACATCATCATAAAAGATCACATCATAGCAGAAATTACTGGGCGAGCACAAGGCATCTGGCTTTTCTGCATTGGTCAAGGAATTTTATGCCAACATGGTGGAATAGAAAGGAAAGAAGGTGCATCACGTGATTTGAAATGGATAAACTTCAAAGAAAGAAACCTAGATAAATGAAAATGCCCAATTTGAAGGTGAAAGATGTAACAAATCAAGAGCCCACAAAGGTTTTTAATACTGTAAGATAGGTGCTACCTACTAACAAAGAAAATATGGAAATCAACGAAGAAAACTCTGTTTGAATCCACCGCCAAAGGTTTTTTAACTAAAGAGGCTAAGGTATGATTCTAACTGCTTAACCTCGGTCCCATCGCTCTTCAAAGCACCTCTCAAATAAGAAGAAGGAGGAATGAAGCAATACTCCTATGCATTGGCCGAAAGGCAACAAATCAATGCCGTGGAAGATAATCAGAATTCTATCATGAGTTACTGATTAGCACCAAACAGTGCTATTTTGAGCCCCGGTTATTGCAGGTTTTGGGTTACTTTGTGTACTAATCAACTTAAATAACTCCAATTGCTACACAGTATCCCCGCTTTGCTATCGATCACATTTTAGAGTTCTGCATTGCTGTAGTTTTATGTGTCACCTCATTATCTTCAATCCGATTCAAACACGAGAACCTGAAATGGTTCGAAGAGTGTAATAGATCAAATCATAGGAGATTTGAGCAAAATTACAAAGAGAAAGAAGGCAAGTGGAAATTTCAGAAAGTTAGAATTTGGTGTTGCGAAATTTCGCAACACCGCCTCCCGCACCCGCGTTGACTGCTGACCGCTTAATTGGTTTTGTACAAAATTGCCCTTGATGTAATTTTGGTTCCCTTAGACATTATTGTAATTTCCTTGTTACTGAGCACCTATATAAGCTCAGTCAAGCTTGTAAGATCGATCAATCTTTCAGTCCATCAATAAATCAAGAGAATTGGGCACGAAGCTTCCTTTCCCTTAGCTAGTTTTGTGATTTTCTCTCCCTCTCCTTCATTTTCTTGCATTTTCTTGGTAGCCAAACACCCCTTGATGATGACAAATCAAGGATGTCATTAAAACCCCATCATCCTTGGGCAATACTAGGTGTTAGTTTTGGAGATGTTCGCATGTTCTCATGCTTTTCATGTATGCAGCTATGGGTATTCAGGTTCCCGTCTCATCTTAGTTAACCTCAGCATGCTCTCCTAACGTGTATTTGCAAGTTTTGGGTTCAAGTGATACTTATCACTAGATCCACTGATGCCCATAGTTGTTCCTATTAGTCAACTGTAGGTAAGTTTAGGAGGTGTGTTCTTACCATCCTACATTTACGTCATCGAATGCCATTTTTCAAGAGGAAAACTTTGTGTGGTTTAGATTTTAACGCTAAATTAAGATCCGATTCGAAATACTATATGTCATCCTTCCAATGAGGAAAAAGACCCAAGCATTACAAAGTACTACTTAACCCTAAGCCCAAATGGCCGAGACTCATGAGTCCCTCCTTAACTTTTATTTTAATTTGCTCTGCCAACCACCACCCACAACGCTTCTTCACACAAAATCTAAAAATCCAAAGAGGAAACACCATTTTCAATGTACCAACTCTTCAACGAGAACCCAGATCCCCCTGTTCGACCCTAGAGTTACCACACTAAGCAGTGAGTTTCAAGTACTGCAGTAGGGAGGAATTTAGTTTATAAATATTATTTGATTCTGAACAACCTACTCATTACCCAATCAAATGGCACCGTTGTCGATGGTGCCCTAGTGAGAAAGAGACTGTGAACCTGTGATCCACATCACAAGTATTGGTGAATTTCATTTCTTTTTATTTTACCATTTTTCCTCACTCGGCAGCTCACCAGTAGGAGTTTCAAATTTTACCTGTGCGCATTATTTCCCCTCGCTTTGATTTTAGCTAACTTTAACCTCAGTAACCTTGTTTGTTAGTTTTGTTTGTGCTAGAGCCTCAGCAGCCATGCAAATGACAAACACTGCAGTGGCATTGCAAAGGCTAAGTGCTCCACCAACAAGGGTGCGAAATCAATTTGGTACACCAACCGATGGAGACCTCACCCTAAGAGTGAAGAGGGAGGCTAATAGGGGGTTCAAAGGAGCCCAATGCCTGGCAGGTCAATGAGGGATCACACCCACTGGGGCAAGAGTGCACCTCATGCATTTATAACTCTTGAGAAGATGTGGCAAAGAGACCTTATCTCGGTTCCCCCTCGCTCCCGACTTTCATGGTATGGAAAACGAAAAACCATACACACATCCCGGATTTTGAGGAAGTTTGCAATAACTCTTTCAAAGAGGGTAATTGATATGGAGATGTTGAAGTCAAAGCTTTCCCATTTACCCTCAAAGACAGCTGTGTTCCGCCACCCACTAAGGCCAAGGACCATCGTGAATCGCGCAGTCAGCAGGAGAATTTTTGAAGAAGTTCTTCGCACAAAGACCAACAATTTGAAGAGGCAAATCTACCTTTGCAGCTCATGACAAAGGAAAATTTTATCGTCGCCGAAATGTATCTTGAAAACCATCAATGCATGCCCACACCATGGCTTTGATAATTGGATGCCGGTAAACCACTTCACGATGGAACAGTCCTCACATGAAACAACTGAGACCATGTGGAGGGACTCTCATCAAGAATCTCGATGAGGCCAGACTTCCTCAATTATGTGGTCAAACCCAAGGGATGATGAGCCAACGCGGGAGGCAGAGAGAACACACACAAAAGAAAAACCAAAGGAGGCATGTGGTCATCTGCTGCAGGATGTGGAAATGGTGCCAAGCCATCTTCTGATCAGAAGGTCGGGAAGAGCTTAGAAATGCTAAACGCATGAGGCACTGTGCAAGAGCTGAAACACTGGTACCTCCCCCAACCATGCCTTGAACAGCTAATCCACTAGTCACCAAGGAGATCACTGCTCAACTCAAGCCCTCTAAGGGATTTTACAAGAGCAAACATGCAGGGGTCAGTAGCCCTCAACAAGCGCTCCATATGTTCACCCATAATCCAAATTGAGGAATCATCCTAATCTATTATGGAAGCTAAACCCCCAACATTTTATGTTCCCCAGTGCACACAAAGAAGAAGAATGAGACGGGTCCACCTCTCAAAGAGTAAAGCAGGAGCTGCCCAACCTCATCCCCTGTGGAGTAATCCATTGTAAATTTGAGTAAGGTTGTGGGTAACTTTGTGGAAGAATGAAGATTCGTGAATGCTCGTACCACCTTTAAAATCAAATATTAGAAGGGCACTCAACAAAAATATGACCTGCAGACTATTTCCAAGTTAATTAACTAAAGAACAGTAAGAAAAGGGAAAATTTCCCTCTCAAACACAACCAACCCTGTGGAATTGCATGAAGGAGCTCCAATGACCGAATCTTAATTGAACAGGTCAAGGTAATCATCACACCGAGGAGTGGCAAAGATTCATACAACAAGACTCATGTCAGACTCGTGGCAAGAAGCTAGAGACTAAACTGGGTGAGGTGATTACAACCGTTGAGAAAATAAGGCATCCCCACCCTTCCCTCAAGCATTAAAAGCTAAAAAGAAGGCCATTAATTAGGCTGAAATGTTAGAAGTATTGAGGCAAGTAAAGGTCAACATCCCCCTACTTAACATGATCAAGCAAGTCCCCACCTATGCAAAAATTTTAAAGGACTTGTGCACAGTGAAAAGAGGGCTAAATGTCGACAAGAAAGCCTTCCTGACTGAACAAGTCAGTGCCATTATCCAATGCAAGACTCAAGTGAAATATAAAGATCCAGTCGTCCACTCATTTCTATGAATATGTGAGGTACCAAGGGTGGGAGAAAGACTCGTTGGGATCTCGGAGCAAGTGTGTTCCTCCCTATTCGATGTACAGCAACTTAGGGTCAGTTTCAAAGCCCACCTCTATCACACTGCCTCTTGGTCGATAGGTCAACAAAATACCAAAGGGTACAAATGGAAGATGTCTCGATATTGCGGGACAAATTTACCATCTAAGATTTGTTGTAATTGACACGAACCAAAGAATAGCAGTGGGCCAATTATACCTATCATCTTGGGGAGACCATTCTTGGCCACCTCCAATGCAATTATCAATTGAAGAAATGGTGTCATGCAACTCACCTTCGGAAACATGACCTTAGAGCTCAACATCTTCCACTTAAGTAAAAAGCACATGCAACCAGTGGAAGATGTTACAGAAGAAGTGTGCATCATTGATACCATCCCGAGGAACAAACCACCAGCGGGGATGCAGATACACTTAATCGGGCAGTTACTGAAAGTGTGCGTATGATCGCACAGAAGTCGACATGAAATCTATGCAGAACACTGCAGGCTGAAAATAAGAAATTTTGCCGCGCTGGTAATCAAGAGGAAATCGTGAGCCTCGTAAAATGGAGCTAAACCCTGTCTGTGGAGCTTAAGTGATGCTTTTATTTGAAAGAGCAGGAGCAAGTCCAAGTGGTCGGCTCTATCCTCGCTTCAAGATCGTGATAAGAGTAGAAATTTCGCTACATATCCTGTGAGAACAAGCAAGCCCCTGGGTGGAATATTACCGATATGATATTCGCTTCAAAGAAGGTAAAAACTGCACCACATCTACTTAGAAGATTTAGGCAAAGTCAGTGAGGCAACCATTGTGTGAAGACTGAACCCATATGCAAAAGTGGTTAGAGTAAAGTCTTAAAGCCACAAGTAGTCAAGATCATATAATCGATATCGATAGCACTCGGGTGAGAACCGACCTAGTGTTTCAAGAAACCTGGGGTAACTACGCGTGCACAATGAAAAGGAGAGGAGATACCCACCGCCTACCACGGGTCAAGGTATGCATTGATTATCGGGCTGGGCCAAATGAAGTAACACCTGAAGGATCATTTCCTACCATTCATGGATTAATCGCTTGAGAGGATTTCTGGCCACCCTTCTATTGCCCTCGGAGGCTATCTCGTGATATTTCCAAATTGAGATTGCCGTGCAGGGAGCAAGAAAAGACAACTTTCACATGCCCATTCGCACGTATGCACAGAGGATGCCATTTACCCTCAGAATGCCCCCGCCATACTTCAACGATGTATGCTCATGATTTTCGGCCGATTTGGTAGAGCGATTATGGAGGTTTATACGATCGTATATTACGCCTATGGAGGGAGTTTTGAGGAATGCCTAATCAACCTAGAAACTGTCCTGCATAGGTGCATAGAGAAAAACCTAGTGCTGAACTGGGAAAAAGGCCATTTTATGGTCAGCTAGGGCATTGTATTGGGGCATATCATTTCAGAGAAAGGAATTGAAGTTGATAGCAAAATCGAAGTTGATTTCCAACCCGCCCCCCACCCACGAATGTCAAGACGTTGAGGCAATTTCCTGGGCACGCAGGCTTGCTGTGGAGGTTCTACACAGACTTCGTAACCGCCAAACCACTTATGCTTCTGAAAGATGCCAAGCTCGAGTGGGATGTAGAATGCCAACAAAGGCTCTGAAGAGCTCAAAGCTATTTTAACCACTCCGCACCAATAGTGAGGGCCCCTAACCTGTAGTTGCCTCGAGGCTATGGCGATGCAAGTGACTCGCCGTCTGAGAAATTCCTGACAAAAGAGCGAGGGAAACCGTATGTGGTTTACTATGCTAGCAAAACATTGAATGAAGCTCAGAGGAATTACACTACCACCGAGAAAGAATTGTTGGCAGTAGTCTATGCCCTGGACAAGTTTCGTGCATATTTGATAGGGGCAGATATAATTATCTTCACAGACCATTCCGCTTTAAAATATCTGCTCACTAAGAAAATGTCGTATTAGGCTTATCGATGGGTCCTCTTACTGGCTGTATTCAACTTGCGCATTCGGATAAGAAGGGTGTGGAAAATGCTGTTGTTGATCATCTTTCCGCACTAACCATAAAGCACACAACACCCACAACCCTCCAATTTATGACTCACCCCAAAAAGTCTCTACTCACCGTGATACGCCTGCTCGCTTCACATTGCCAACTTTTTAGTACAGGAGTTGCCACATAATGGAAAGCATAGGATGTTAGTGTTCTTCCATGCAAAAGTCCACTCCTACTATTGGGAAGAACCCTATTTGTTCAAATATCATGTCATCAAATAATCGTAAAGTGCGCAGTGGCTCAAGGAGAACAACTGTGTGGATACTCGCCGCTACACAATGTTCGTGGAGGTCAGTTTCGCTCCCAAAACAATAATGAAGGTGCTTGTAGATTTCTATTAGTCGTCGCATGCACATGCCTATACCATGTGCAAACAATGCGACAATGCGCTGGGAAAATCTCGTCAGTCATATGATGCCAATCGAACCCTATTCCGGGTTTCGAGTTATTTGATATTCAGGCATCGACTCTGTGGGACATTTCCTACTCTCTCGGATACTACATCCTCGTGGGAGTTGACTATGTGTCAAAGCTGGTTGAAGCAAGGTTTGGTAGAAAGGAATAACACAAGATCGTATTGAAATTCTTAAAGGAGAACATATTCTAATATTCGAGTTCCTGGGGCCATAATCAAAGGATGGAGGTTCACACTTCGCAACAAACCTTGAGAATCTCCTATCCAAGTATGGTGTCAAAACACAAAGTGGCCACCCCTGCTATCATCCTCACTAAAGGGCTGGGCAGAGCTAGCCAACAGGGAAATCAAGACTATATTGATGAAAGTAGTGAACTCAAACAAGAAGGATTGGTCTTTCAAGCTTCTGGATTCCTTGTGGGCATATAGAACAGCATACAAGACCATCCTCGGAATGTCCCCCTATCGCATAGGTTATGGCAAGGCATGCCATCTACCTGTGGAAATTGAATATAAGGCGTGGTGGGCAATAAAGAAATTGAATCTGGACATGGGAAGAGTCGGCCTTAAAAGACTCCTCGACCAACGACAGAGCAAGAGCTTAGGAATGACGCCTTCTACTTCAATTTAAAATTGCGAAGGATAAATTGTGTAAAGTGGCATGATCAGCCTATAACTGGAAGAACTTTAATCAGTGGGGACCAAGTCCTACTTACGACTCTAACTCCACCTTTTCCGCAAGCTCAAATCAAGATGGACTGACCATTCATCATTCATCAAGAACAATCTCTAATGGTTTAGTGGACTCGTTTCAACTCAAATGATACAGTGTCTAAGGTCAATGGGCAAAGAGTGAAGCTCCTATGTTAGCAAAGACACCGCATGTGGATCGAAATTCTCCCTCCGACCCCATGAAACTCTCAAAGGCATTTAGGAGTGGCTTCGCAGAACCCGAAGTCACTAGCTATAATACAAATTGTTTAGTTTTGTTTTTAGTTAATTTTGTAGCTTTGCTATTGGATCTTGGTAATCAGTTAGCTTGTTTTACTATGTACCGCGGCAAGCAGCCCACTCCTCCAAAGAGCACCTCACCGCCCAGCCGAGGATGATTCTTCTTCAACCACCCATTGAGGCACCACTCTCCACTAACTTTCGATCTACAACTTATCGCGTATTACCGGTACACTCTGGCCTGGGGTGGAGATAGTGTTGGAAGTGATGTTCATACTATTGATTTCAGTTTCGTTTGTACTATTCGCCAAAGAAAGCCCATTTTTGTATGTTAATGGCTTGCTATCATTTTGAAAAGTTGAAATTTCAGAAATACACCTTATATATATAATACAGCCTCCATGTTTTCTACACCAATTTTCGTCTCACCCCAGGCCCCATCCTGGGCCAGTGAAGCACCAGTGATACCATCAATGCTAGAATGCTAGAATAGTTCCATGCATGATTAAGTAGATGGTTAGTTGAAGTCCCACCAACCTTTTCATCCACCTGCTAACCAGCACACAATGCACGTCGCTTTAGTCAATAGGTCGAAGTCAGATATCCCCTTTTTTATTTTTAGTAAACCGGCCTTAGCCTCGTTGACCACCTATAATAGGTTAAGGTTCCCCATGAGTGAAGGCCAATGAAGTCTTCCAATAGAAAAAGAAAAAGAAAAAGAAAAAGAAAAAGAAATTAGAAAAGCCACGACACTTTGCCTTGAAACCCGAGCACGGTCCAAGGGGTTTACGGCGAAAGCCTTTAAAGCCTGGTGCCCTAAACCAACTGGTTGGGAGCCACCGACTTAATGCTCGCTACATGGGTGGATGGGTGGAGTTTAGCGAGTCAGAGAGGCCGGATTCTAGAAATTATCTCAAGTTCAGGTGAAACCCGAAGAGTTAGTGGTCGAAAGATCCGACTTCAGATGCCCCAAACCTTAGTTGGCTGGGAGTCACTGCAGATCCCCATTATGTTGACTTCAGTGAAGTTTGGCTCTCAAAGATTGCACCCTACAATACAATAAATGTGTGAAATAAGAGTGGAACTGTGATCTATTTAGGTTGGTCGCCAGCCTAAGGTATCAAGTGCATTGGATTTGGGGAGAGAGTAGCTAAAGAAATTATCGGGTAAAAATTGATCACCTAAACACTTAGATTTTGGTGGAAGTTCAAGTTGATTTCCTTGGAATGAACACTGCTCTAAACTTGTCCCTGTATGGCATTTATTCTCCAAGCTGGTTTTTATGCAGAGTCCCAATCTTCATCGAGAGTAAGGCATTTAAACACACACTTTTTTTAAATGCACAACCCTTGCATACACACAAATTCGCATGATCTTCTTTCTTTTTATCATTGCTAAGAGACTAGCAATGTGTTGGTTGGGGGAAGTGATTAGTACCCAAATAGTGCTATTTTAAGCCCTGGTTATTGCAAGTTTTAAGCACTTTTTGTGTACTAATCAACTTAAATAACCCAATTGATACATCGGTGTCCCGCTTTGCTAACATCATTTTGTAGCTCTAGCGATATAGTTTGGTGTCAATACTTCATTATCTTCTTAATCCGATTCAAACACGATGAACCCGAGCTGAATTCAAGATGCATGATCAAATCATAGGATTTGATAAAAACTCACAAAGAGAAAGAAGCGTGAAATTTTGTTGCGGTGGCTCGCAACATGCACTCCGCAGGTTAAGTAAATTTGCAACATTGCTCCCCGCACCATCATGACGCTTGGACCCGCTTTGTTTGGCTTGTACAAATTGCCCTCGATGTAAATTTTGTCCCTTTAGACATTATTGTAATTTCCTGTTATCGAGCACCTATATAAGCCTCGCTTGTAAGATCAATCAATCTTTCACCATCAATCAATCAAACAGAGAATTTGGTACCTAGTTTCCTTTCCCCAGCTGGTTTTGTGATTTCTCTCCCTCTCGCTCTCTGCATTTTCTTAGTTAAACAACCCTTGATGATGACAAATCAAGGGAGAAAACAATCAAACCCCATCAACTCTTGAAGGGGCTACTAGTAAGTTAGTTTTGAGATAGTTTCATGTTCTCATGCTTACATGCGCTGAAGGGCATTGTGTTCCCGCTTCACCTTAGGTTAAATCTCTTCAGTATGCTCTCCCTAACGTGTATTTGCAAGCTTTTGGGGCCCCAATGGATGTTTGATCACAGAATCCACCATCCCACGAATGTCTCCTATTAGTCATTATAGGTAAAAGCTTTTGGGGAGGTGTGTCTTACCATCTCGGAGCATTTATTACCATTTAAATGCCATTTTCAAGAGGAAAACTTCGGGGTTTAGATTTTAACGCTTAAATGAAGATCCTCGTTCGAAATGACTATATCATCCCTCCCCAACGCGAGGAAAAGACCCGAAAGACATGCTAAATTTACTTAGAACTCTAAGCCTAATGGCCCGAGATTTGATGAGTCGTCTTAACTTTATTTTAATTTGTTTCCGCTTTCAACCATTCACCCACACCAAGCCACAAACCTAAAAATCCAAAGAGGAAACACCATTTTCAATGCATCAACTCTTCTTCAAGAAGAAACCATCCCGTGTTCGACCTCGAGCCACTATACCGTGAAGAGTTTGGCACAAGCAGTAGGAGGAATTTAGGTTTATAAATATTGTTGATTCCGGAACAACCTACTTAGCAAGCCACGAATCAGTTACTCCATAAGCAAATGCAGGGGTTTGATTCCACACCCTGCCATCATCACTAAACTTTACCTTCTGGGGGGAGTAATTGGAGATTGGGATGTAGAAGAAACATGCCCTAAGGTTTCCCCTCTGACATCAACTGGAGTAACGAAAGGCCCTAAAAACAGAGAAAAAAAAAAGAAAGAGAAATAGAAGAAGAAAGGGGGAATGAAAGAGACAATGAGCCAGCACACTAGGAAAGTCCACCCCAAGAGCAACAAGAGATTCAGAGAAGCCTAAGCCCCATCTGGAATGTATCTCTAGACATAAGAGAAGTCCATCAGGAACAAGCTGAAAGTTCATATCACCAGGGTAATAACACAGAACTGATGGAGATGCTGAAATCTATAAACATGAGGGATTGCAAGAGAGGACAACTAACAAAACTAACTTCACTGTGGATGAATATATGGATGCAGAGCCTAAGAAGGGACTTAATCTAGAGGAGGCATTGAAATAAAGGTAGATGAAAATGAGAGCATAATCGAAAAAGCGGATACACATAATTTAGAACGGATATGGGATGTAGAAGTAGCTCGGATCGAAACAGAAACATGAAGTAGGTTTGTTAAAAATGTTGGAGGATAGAGACAATGTTCTAAAAGCTGCCTTGGAATCATGGAGCAAGAATTAGTTGAATAATCTCGCAGACATTGCAAAGAAAGCTGATCAGTGACTTACGGAGCAAAGTCAATAATCGACACTTTGGAATCATTAGCTAAAAGGCAGCGAGAACTGACAGAAAGCAATGCAAAGATTTTAGATTAGGCTATGAAGACAGTCTCAAGCAAAAAGAAAGTGTCACTACCACAAATCAGAATCTCAGACTGTGTGCCTTACACAATAATCCCTCAGGGGGTAACAAACCCACCAATACCCTTCTCTAACCCGAATCCAAATGAAGAAGTATCTTCTGAACCTTGTAAAGCACCAGTTCAAAATAAAACCCCTAGTGCAACGGGAAAGAAAGAACTAACCCTAGTAGAGGAAGTTGAATAATATTTAAGAAAAGAAGCAGCCAAGGAAAAGTCCTCAAAAAGAAAAAAAAAAACAAACGTTGTCTATTTTTTCCTTTCTTTGTACCTAATCTCTCATCCTTGAAAAAATTAATGAATTGAAAATTTCTCGCAAGAATTACTTTCACTCTTATTTGCATTTATTGTGTGGCCCTTATTTGTATTTTCTTTTTTACTTCTTTAAATAATCAAAGTTGATGACTTTCAAAGGAATGGTTTTCATAAATGATGGAGAGAATTTTATTTCCTGGTTAAAATACTCTGATTGTCAGGCAAAAGGTTTAGTAGAATTGAATAGAGTGTGGAATTGAAATGTTGTTCTGTTAACTTCATCTAAATTGAATGGTTAATTTGAATATTTAAGTAACTTATAAAATAGCACAGCAACATATCTTAAAGAACAAACAGAATTGGATAGATGAATTTGGGGTAGGAATAAATGAAAGGAAGGTTGTAAGGATATTAATGAATATTAAAACTTAAGAATAAGGAAGATTGTAATAAAATTGATGGAACAAATAATTTGTAATTCTGTTTTGTAAATAGTTTGCTACTAAGAACTTTATAAACACCGCACATGGTCAAAAGTATTTCAAATGGATTGCAAGGTTGTTGCATTATCTTCGGGATCCATACTCATAGTTAAATCCAAATGCCCTAGAACTTGTTAGATTATTAGTCAAGGCGAAACTTAAAGCAATACTAATTAATAGAAATGATATATGCTCATTCTGGAAGATTGAGCCTTTCAAGCCTACCCTATTAATATGCATAAGCATACACCTTAGTACCTTATTCTGAGCCACAGCCATTACCATCAAGCAAAGAATCAAAAGCCTAGTTCCTCCCTTTGAATATAATATCACAAAGAAAGAACCTGATTTGCCCAGATTACATGACAAATACAGCAATAATAGAAGATGACATGTTTTGGGGAATACATTTCAAATTGTGAAAATGATAAGAAGGGTTGAGCATGTGAAAAACTACCAGGATGAGGAAAGATGAAAAGATGAAGAAAGGAAGCTGTGAAAAGAAAAGTATTGAGGTGGAATAAGTTTGGTCTTGTAGCCTTCCTCCCTTGAACAATTAAGTTCTAAGGGATGTTCAACACCTAGTACCCTAATGCCAACTGATGGAGTTACTGACCCAAAGTTTGTTAAGGGTAGTAGAAAGCTTAAAAAGACAAAACATTACACTATTCATAAAACCTTAATGGAAGGTGAAAAGTGAAAAAGCCTTGATATGAATGAGTTTTACAGTCCTCGACGGTCAAGAAAATACCACAACGGAAAGTATGCAGAACAAGGGAGGTTAGAGAGTTGTCATTAAATGGAAAATTCAAAATGCATACGGCTGCAAAGATGTCAAGTCAGAAATAAATACTGCAAAATTGAGCCTAAATTGTCTTTATCTACCTAATGATTTAAGTCTCTGCACATTATAAGCCTAAAAATAACGCACTGATTCAAGGTGGTATAAGCTTAATAGTGGGAGATTAATATGACAAACAAGCATATGGACTTAAAGATTTCAAATGAGAAATTTACATCTAAGTAATTTCCCAAAAGACTAATCTATCAAGGAAAAAGAGAGACAACCATCACATACTCACAAATCAAGGTGAAGTAATTAAATTGTTTACACAATAGAAATTATTTGGCTATTTAGTGAACTTAATTAAAAATCTTCCTGGACCTAGTTTGGAAACATATTTAGAAATAATTTAACAACTAACCTAAGGATCTTGCCATTGTGATTCTACTGTAAAGATAAACTTAAAATTAAAGCTAAATTGTTTGAGGATAAACAAAATTTTCTTTTCTTTTACTTGGGAAGCACAACTTTTAAGTTTGGGGGAATTTGATGAGTCCTAAACTCATCTATATTTTTAATCCATTTTCTAGCATCATCTATAAGTTTACATCATTTAATGCTGAATTATGGAATATTCACCAACTTTTTTGTTTTGGTGTGTTTTGTATGAAAAAAAAGAGAATTTTGTTAAGAAAACAAAAATTTGGTCAAGGAAGAACCCACGCTGACATAAGACTGTGTTAGTTTAAAAAAAAAATAATTCCAATAAAACTAGTATGATGTCACAACAAGGACTCAAGCCGAGCGAGCCAAAATGAAGAACGCCGTGGACAATTGGAGATAGACTGACTAATTTCTATCACAACAATGGATTTTTATGTCACGACATAGCTAGAGTAGTTCATAAAGAAGAATGTCGCAATATTCCAAACTATGTCGCAACATTGATCAACCAAATAGCAGTGGAATTATGTTGTGACATTTCGAATCTTTGTCGCGACAAAAAGAAATGAAGATATCATATGAACTATGTCGTGACAAAATACAACTCTGTCGCAACAAAAGACAACTCTGTCGCGATAGAAAATAGCGTAATAATGAGACAATCGCTGATAGAATTTCTATGTCATGATAAACATCCGTTAAGATATGCCAAGACCAAGGCAAATTTTTATGTCGCGATGAAACTATGTCGCTAATGCAAATATCTCGTGTATTAAGAATGGGAGATATGAAGACTTTATTGTGACAAAAGAAGTTTTATGTCACACAAACACACAATATGAGGTCAAGTGAAGTGGTTGACAGGAGTCGTGAAAAATAACAAAAGAATGTCGCTACAAACAAAAACTAAGGCGTAAATCTAGGTCGTGATAAAGGAAGATTATGTCACCACAATAAAAATTGCTGAGTAAGAGATTGGCCGCGACAGAAGTTTTGTCGCGACGTAAATGGAAAAGAAGTGAGATGAGCCAAGTTTGTCTCGACATAATCTAACGCTGCAACAAAAAGTTCAGCCAACAATAAGGAGTAAAGACTCTGTCGCAACATGGAAAGAGTCTATCGCGACACAGAGTTCAGTCTCAACAATAAAAGGCAACACAACTATGTCGCGACAACAATTCCATGCTACTGGGAGAAACTCTATCGCAACAAAGAAAAGTCTATCACGACATAAATTGAGAATAACAACATAAAAAATGTTGCAACATAGCAAAGATTGCTGCAACAAAGTTGAAGAGCTGGAGGAGGAAATTTATGTCGAGACAAAAGACAACCATGTCGCGACATAAAAAAGACAACCTAAACACCTATGTCACAAAGCCAATTATGTCATGACATAATCAAGAGAAGATAGTATAAAATATGTCACGAGAATCAAGCCACACAAGAGTCGGGCTACAAGATAATAACCATGTCGTGACATAACTTTTTTTGTCACAATAAAGCGACCATTTTGGGCCTGAAATTTTAGGATCCACAATTTGTGCCTTGAAGTACGGCCCATCATTTATAGCTCTATAAATAGACGCATCTATAATCGCGGCGCAACTCAAAATCTGTAGACCCGGATAGTCATTTTCAGATATTATTTTTCTTTAATTTTTCTTTTTTTAATCTTTTATTTCCTTTTTAGTAGATTTCGTTTGAGCGTAGGTTTTAATTAGTTTTCGATTTAATTTATGGAGTTGAGTAATGAATTGATGTGCAGCTTCAAGCTGGAATCTATTGTAAAATTTCTCTTTCACTACTATTCTGCTTTAAATGGATTGTAGAAAAATTTCTGGAGTTCATTTATTTCAATTTGTTTACAATCTCAATAAATTTTCTTGATCAGTTAGTCACTGATATATGTGAACCAGTTTTGAAAGATTGAACTCCCTCTAGGAATGGGTCGATGGTGATTGTTATTTTTCTACAAAAAGTAGAAGAACACCTTAGTTGTGAACTCTCAATTTATTTAGACCAGTATTATTCTTGAACTTAACTATTCCAAGTACTAGTATCAAAAATCTAAAACAGTTAGAATTGTATTCACTCGATTTCCAGGAGGCCCTCTACGTGACACAGAGATGGAGAATCCTAAGGGTACAGAGCAGTTCCTTCTAGGTATGTTAGACTAATACTTTGGAACTAATGAACTCTGGAAGATTGCTCATATAGATCACTAACTTACTCATGGTTTGAGGATAGTTTGATGAATTATCAATGATCTGTCAGAGGTTTCTCCTCTTTCTGATGAAATGATTTTGAACCTGTGTTAGCATAGATCTAATCAAGGAGATAAAGAATTTTATCAGCATAGAAGGATGAGGTGTCATTTAAATTGGAGAAGGCTTGCATAATCTTGTCTATAGATGCAAGAATTCTTCAGTCCTAAGATTTGGGTGTGAAGTACTAAAAATGAAAAATACCTAGATCTTAGAAAGAGGATTGAGTCTGGCAATCGATTAAGTCCATGAGTCATAATGAACATGAATCACTAATTAGTGAAAGGTATGGTCAAGGGAGAAACTAAAACTATATTATACTACAATGCATCTTGACAAATTTATTTAACTTATGGCTTAGCCAAGATTCAAAATGATGCCAAATTGGCAATTATTCATTGGTCTATTTCAGTTGTTGTCTCACTAAGTGAACTCTCAAATCCACTTTTATTAATTTTCTTTTATGTATACGAGTGAAATTATTTTAATATTATTTTATTAAGTTATTTATTATTTTATGATCATTTTAACATTTGAGTTCAAATAGTAAGGATTTTGAGTATTGGTAGTTTGCTCTTGATTTACTCATCAACTTTCGTGGGAACGATATCTGGACTTTAAAATCCTCTTTTATTACTTGTACGGCCTGTGCACTTGCAATGATTCAGACCAAACACAATTTTTAACGAATCACTTGATAAAATGATGTACTACATATATTTTCATCATAATTTGTCAACAAATTTGCGCCAAGAAGTCAAGGATTAGATAATAGTCCTTTGGTAGCAAAGATTCAATCACTCTGGTAAAATTGGTCTATACAAAAACTGCAAACAATGCTCGATCGCTCTTCTTTCGTCCTTAATGATATTTACATAAGATTAAATGTTGTCCATCTTAATAAAATCCACCTAGTACTAGGGCATTCCACTCTAGGTCTCTTGATTGCTAAATTTGATTTTAATAATTATGGGACATTAAAGGTAGAAACTATCCTAAGGGGGATGCTTCCACCACAATTAAACCCTTGAGCTCTAGATTTCAATTTCACCCTTAGCACATAACACCCAAGTAAACCCTAAAAATCCAAGATCCACAAACATACAACCTCAACACAAGCATGGATTCACATAAATCTTTCAATAAAAACCCTAAGTCTACCACCAATTTCAACAACCAGCCCTAGGGGAGAAATTAGCCACTCATGGCAGCCTCAAAACCTAACAATATCATATTTGCACCAAATAAAAATAATCGATGCATTAAGAAATAAAAGTAGAGTTAAGGAATACAAAAAAAAATTGTAATCAATCCCCTCCAAAACTTAGCTCCACCGCTACAAGATGTCCCCTAGCAGTTGGATCTTCTAGTTTGGCCGCCTTCAGCCCCCGTTTAGGTCGAAAACAAGTGTGGTATATATAACCCTTGGAAAATGGGCCAATGATTGGGCTAAAAATGGGAATATTCATATTCCAGTCCAACATTCTTTACCACAGAGCGAAGATCGTGTCTTCTTGGTGATGGTCCTTCGCCTGGCGGGGGAAGCTTAGCCTAGGCGGGGGGAAGCTCGCCTAGTGAGCCCTGTAAGAGGCGGGGATAGGTTGCTAAGTGATTTCAGAAACCGGTCTTCAAGAGTCTTCATCATGTCCTTTGGCAAAAGCAGGCTAACTTTATTACAAGCTTTGAGCAAAACTCTACACCGCCTAGGGGTTTGCCCTACGCTAAGCGCGGGGAGTTGCCTCGCCTAGACCGAACTAAGAGTTCTCTGCATTGATTAGTGCTCAAAGTGCTATTTTAAATCCTATTTAAGATAGGTTTCTAAGTACTTTTTGTGTACTAATCATGTGGATGTAGATTGACACGTGTAGGTCCCTTTGGTACTAATGATTGTATTTCGAGGCTATTTGTGGTAGTTTTTGCAGGTTTTAGAACCTTTTCTATCATATCAAGCTAGGCATATCGAAGTTGAGCTGATTAACATCAAGTTGGTATGATTTATCTTCGATTGCATCATGCCAAGAATGAAGAAAATGCAAGCGGGGACCCGAGAGGGAGGAAGGAGATTTAAGCTATACTAAGAAATTTAACTACAATAAAAATTTTATTATGTATAGCAATTTCGCTACATAGCGAATTTTCGCTATGTTAGCGAAATTGCTCTATTCACCTGTAGCAAAATCCTCTGTTCCCCTGTTTTGTGTACAAACGACCCCGTTTTGGTTAATTTCATTTCTACCCTCACTGTAATTATACTATTTTAGATTGAATTGGTATTTTCACTTTGTTTGTAGGCTATATAAGCCATTTCTTGGAACAATTTATGCTTTCATTAAAGGCATTTTCATTACGGGCCCCTGTTTTCGGCCCTCATTTGCTCTCTTATACATCATCTTTCTCTCGCTACGAAACGACCAAACACACCCTTTAGGATGATAACTCAAAGGATGTTTGGCTAAAGCCTCTAAACCTTGAAGATGAGGGTTGCTAGGTAGGTTGATAAGGTTTCCAGGTGTTCCTCTATTTTTCACGAAGCAGGTACTGCGTATTTATGGTTCAAACTTTCAAAACTAGGTTTAAAAGCTATTTGATGTACTTTCTTTGGTCAATACTTGGCAAGCTTTTAGGGTTCAGTGTCTTCTTAATGTAGATACAACGGCTTATCATTAGTTGTCATTCTGACCATCGGAGGTAGGTTAAATGCTAGATTTTAACTTCGAGAACATTTAATGCTTTCCGATAAATGCTATGTTGAAAGAGGAATGAATCTTAGGGTTCCAGTGCTTTAAAAGTTAAACCAGAATCCGGTTACGGAAATGACTATAGGTCATTTTCCTAATGCGAAGGAAATAACTTAGAGGACACCTTTGCAACTATTATACCAAACTAGTGTGAAAACTTCAAGGACTTCTTTTTACATTTATTTCTAATTACCTTCAGTTAGCACCATTGAAAACAACCCTTATTTTGTATACAAATCCAAAATCCAAACAAAAGCCTCACCATTTTGAATCATTACACAAATCATTTGTAAGACGAAAACTCATTCTTGTGTTCAATCCTAAAGCTACTATACTGAAGTTGTTACACTACGGCAGTAGGAGTAATTTAGGTATAAATTTTGATCGGAACCTGCTTGTGAGGAGCTACGCTGGCGAACCCTATACCAGAGCGAGGATAGGTTCACCTAGGTGAACCCGAGAACAGGTCTTCAAGAGTCTTCATGCTGATCACTAGCTCACCTAGGCGAACTTTGTCTAAGCCTAGGCAAAACTCTACGCCTAGGCGAGGGTTTGCCTACACCTAGACGAACCCAAAAGGTTCTCCTGCATATCTTGCCTTCTTTCTCTGGTTCTGCCTTCATGTCATTAAGCTCTTCTTTTGCTTGCTATTTTCTTCAGGTTATGTAAAATATTGCAAAATGGGGAATTAGTGTAATATTGATGAATATGGTGTGAATCAGGCATTTGGGTAATAAAAATACACGAAAAGAACGCTCAAAATGCATATATAATTCACACTGAACAGTAGACAAGGCCAAGATTGAAGTTATCAAAAAATTACCACCCCCTACTTCAGTGAAGGGTGTGCGCAGTTTTCTTGGTCATGCCGGCTTCTATAGAAGATTTATCCGGGATTTCTCCAAATTATCGAAGCCTTTATCTACTCTTCTCATGCAAGGAATTCCCTTTGAGTTTGATGATGCATGTATGAAAGCCTTTGCGATACTAAAGGAGAAATTGATCTCAGCCCCCATAATTTCTACACTTGATTGAGAACTTCTGTTTGAACTAATGTGTAATACAAGCTACTATGCAATTAGTGTTATTATGGGCCAGAGAAAGAATAAGATTTTTCATGCCATTTACTATGCCAGTAGAACATTAAATGACGCACAGCTCGATTATGCCACCATAGAAAAAGAGTTATTAGCCATTGTCTTTGCTTTTGACAAATTCAGATCCTATCTTATTGGGAACAAAGTCATAGTTTTCACCAATCACTCCGCAATTAAGTACTTAATGACCAAAAAGGATGCTAAACTTGTTGGGTTCGTATTGGCGATTAAGCATACATACATAGTGGAAAAATTAAAAATTTTGACTTTTTCTAATGACGGATCCATGTGATCAGTCGGATGATTTAGGGATGAAGAATGCCTTATTCGTTGGAAGATCCTTGTTCCACGGCGTCGTGTGTGTGTCAAACCCTCCTTGTCGGGCGAAAGTGCGACGAGATCAGCTCCACCCTCTGATTATCAGCGCGAATGAGCCTTCTTGAGCCGAGAGAAAGCGAGGTGTGCTATGCGGGTTAAGTCTCACGAAAACCTAGCCTCGGTGAAAAATGAATGAATCAATCCGTATAGGGATCCTTGGGTTTAAATACCAATTTTAGGCCCCCCGAGGGTTGGTTTCCAGCGTTACATGTGTGTGACCTGCAGTCACATAATGTTGGTAGTGGGCTCAGCCATTTCAAGCCCACGGATCATAAAGCGGCCTCTGGCAAGGCATTATGACCACACCCAAATTATGTGGATGTCAACTTCGACATAACCTAACCATAATAAATATCGTAGTCCCTTGTCTCCACGATATCCCTAATTGAACACAAGTCATGGACTTTGTCTCCGCATAAAGTTCAATCATGCAATTTTCGACCTCCATATGGCGATATCTGAATGACATTAATAACCCTTATTAATTCATTTGAGCATGGCCATGGAATTTCGAGTCTCACATGTCGAGGGGCCCATGGATATCTCTCTAAAATAAGGGACAAATCTCTTTCATCCACTCACATCCGTCTACATGATTTATTCTATCTCCAACTACAGTCTGTATTACCACCCTGTTATAGATGATGTTGAACTATGTCAAAATATAAAGCTCCTCATGTAGGGACCTATAGTGGTGTTAGGTCGAAGGACAAAAAGAAGACATTATTATAATGAGAAGTACTTGTGACTTATAATCCATTATAGTATCGCCATGTGATAGGTCGATCATTTAATGTTCTGTACGTACTTATGGCGACTTAATATCATATATGCATGATCGGTAGAACATGATCATCGGTCAAACTCCATACTAGTCTTAATTCACTATTGCTCCACCAATAATGAGCGACCCGGGGACAATTTAGAATAGTATTCCATTTTGAAGTCCGAGGTTACACTATCGAGTCACACCTTGATGACCATAAGTGGAATCAACTATTCTCATAAGTAAATCACCAAATTAGAAATGTAAGATGATAATGAAAATGCCTCTTTATTATTGAAATATGAGGTATGCTTTCAATTACACTATTGCTGCAGGGCATCACTAAAACCTAGGCTTATTATTAGGTGGGTGCTCCTTCTCTAATTTGATGTGGAGTTAGAATAAGAAAAGAGTTACGAAAATCTTGTGGTCGATCACCCTCTCAAGATTTGAAATTAAAGCAATTAGAAAAATCAAGCTCCAAATTGATGCATTTCCCGATAGCGAACACTAGATGTGTCGGGCCAAAGCTTTCCCATGGTTTGTTGACATTGCCAACTATCTTGTTGCAGGTATTATTCCTTATGACCTTACTGCTCAGCAAAAAAAGAGATTCTTTGCAAAGGTGAAGCACTACTTTTAGGATGATCCCAATCTTTTAAGGCAATGTGCGGATCAAATAATACGAAGATGCGTACTAGAAGGTGAGATGGAAGAAATCTTAAAACACTGCCATTCTTTGGAGTATGGGGGCCATTTCAATCGACAACGCACAACTGTGAAGGTACTTCAGTCCAGGTTCTATTAGCCCTCTCTATTTAAGGATGCCAACTTATATGTCAAATCATGTGATTGGTGTCAAAAAACAAGAAATATCGGGAGCCCTTAAGTACTATTTTAGAGGTGGAGCTCTTTAATATGTGGGATTGACTTCATGGACCTTTGTCCCTCTTGTGGAGTGCAAAATACATACTGTTGGTTATAGATTACGTTTCAAAATGGGTGGAAGCTATTCCAACCATCACTTGTGATGCCAAGGTAGTGTTGAACTTCATCCGCTGGAATATATTTTTGAGGTTTAGAGGCTCTCATTTTTGTAATAAGTTGTTTGCCTTTCTGTTATCCAAATATGGAGTTACTGCCAGTATCCCTTGCTATCACCCACTCAAGCAATGGGCAAGCAGTAATCAAGCTGGGAAATCAGAAGATCTTGGAAAAGGCTGTGAGTGCCATAGAAAAATTAGGCTAAGAAGGATTGATGTGACCAGTTTATAGGCGTGCAGAATAGCATTCAAAACCCCCTTGGGAATGTCACCCTACAAGCTCGTCTATGGTAAGGCATGTCACCTCCCGGTTGAATTAGAGCATAAAGCTTATTGGGTAACTAAGATGCTAAATACGGATACAAAAGCTGCCAATGAGACAAGGCTACTTCAGTTGAATGAGATAGAAGAATTTATGCAGAAGGCCTATGAAAGCTCAAGAATCTACAAAGAGAATATCAAGGCGTGGCATAACAAGCATATAGAGAAGAAAGAGTTAAGAGCTCGAACAACGGTACTCTGATTTGTTCAAAGTGAAGTTATTCCAGGAAGCTCAAATCAAGATAGTTCGGACCCTTTGTGATCACACGGGTTTTCCCATATGGTAGTGTCGAACTATCACATCCTGAAAAGGGACATTTCAAAGTCAATTAACAGAGATTAAAACTCTACTTTGGAAGCCAATTCAAAAAGAGAAAATCACACACGAATTTGAAGTCACCATAAGTACTGCAGTGGATAAGAACAAACTTGGAGATACAGCTTCGTCAAGCTAGCGACATTAAACTTAGCGCTACTTAGGAGTCAACCCAAGCTTTGTAAGAATCCATTCTTTTATTTTATTTTGTTATCTTTCAGTTTAATTTTTTTTTTTACTTGAGGTTCTTGAGTACGTTTGATGTGTTTTGTTTTTAGGTGTTTCATGTCCATTAAAGAACCTAAAGCACTCAGAGTTGAAATTTGGGAGCCTAACTACCCACAAGAGAGACAATCTGAAATTTGGGAGCCCAATTCAACCTTCGGGTTCGTCGCAACAAAGCCCCCTTGGTTGCAACAAACCAGCCACCCATTTTTGCCAACCCTCGGGTATGTCATGACCAACCATCTCCCACTTTTGGTCTGCACGGGTTGCGATCACGATGAACCTCCCTTTGGCAGGCAGACCCTCCCCCCCTTGCCCATGACCCTTTAGCTTCCATCCCTTTATTGCGACAACCTCCCCTTTTCAAACATAGTTTAAAGGACGCCCGACTTCTGTTGCCCGTGCCCAAGTCCAAGGAGGGCTTACCGACCTGGATATCGATACCTAAGAGATGACACCGGGGGCAACGCAGACCCCATGACAACGGAGTTGTCCGTAGACAATGAATCGGTGGCTAAGCCACCACAAGACCCTATTGATCTGTGGGTTCACAAATTGATCTGAGATTGGTACGATGTGTCCAACAAGGAGTTCGAAGACTATCGAAAAAGAAATTACATGTTGCACATTGACAACGCAAGACTCAAGGTCCGGATTGAGGCCCTCGCCCAACGGCATCAAATATATCGTAGGAAAGAACAACATGACGTATCTAGTAGGACTGTTACCCGCCCACCTTATTCAGCGTCGCATCAACTGCACCACCTCTTGCCATTTGACTTCCATACGGCCACTATCTATCGAGCGCCTGACCTAAAATGTGAAGACCTGCGAGCACTTGAGAAGTTCTTTACCCTCATTTGTTTGTGCCTTTAGGGACAATGCTTTTTATTACATTTTGAGATTACTTTTTATTATTATATTTGATTTGGTTAGGGTGTCATGTTTTGCACCTTGGAGAATTTATTTTGCCTGTTTGCTTCATGGACATGTTTATTTGTTGCTTGTTTTAGTTTTTGGTTTATTGGTTATTATTGTTGTTGTCTGCACTTATGGAGTTGGTGACGCACACTTATTTGGTATGCTTGGTTGATTGCTATATATTCTTATTGATCTAAAATGGATATGCTTATTTGACTTAAATGCTACTTAAATGCTTGTGGTTTATCTGGTTTATTGAGCTGCCAATACATGTATCATTCAATTCCTAAAGTGCTGCATAACTTTTAGTTTTTAGAAAAAAAAATATCAAAAATACCCAAAAAGATTTTGAGTCGTGTGGGCTTGTCGTTGAGACACAAGTGATGCCTATGATGATAACTGTTGTGTTTTCCCTTTTTATATGAAGAATATCAAAGATAGCAGAACTTAAGGTATCATGGGTCAACCATGTAGTTATCCACCTAGACCTTCGGGTTGTTAGCTTTCTCGAGCACAAGTCACAATACCCTTATTAGCAAGTCGTGCTTGGTTTAGAGAAGAATTAGGCGGATACCATAAGTTTTGGATCTCTAATTACTCTAGAACTTGCTCAATTATCATTTGAGGAGAAATCCTAAGTGTCACAATTTCTAGGAAATGATATAGGCCATTCTTGAAACCAGTTGAGCCTTTCAGCCCTTTGATTGCATCGATCCACAGATCACCCTATTTGGCCTTATATGCCATGATTCATTCTTGTTAACTAAGATTGATCACCCTAAAAACCCTTGTTGTTACTTACATTTCCAGTCAATAACCCTTTTTACCCTTAACATGTCATGTCCCGAAGTGCATCATAAGAGGAATATGTGGGGTATATGAGAAGTTTGGGGGAAATGGATTGTGCTAATGAGAGAGAAAAAAACAAAGAGAGAGTTAGGGTGGCCAAGAGCAAATAGCTAAAGAACTCAAAAGGGAGTTAGTTTAGCCTCGTAGCCTTCTTGCCTTGAGCCATTAAGCCTGTAGGGGTGTCTCAACACCTAGTACCCCAAGACCAATTGGTTTAGGAGTTACTAACCTAAAACTCTCTACACAGGGTAAGTAAAAAGCTTAGAGAAGATGGACATTGCACCACTTCCAATTTTGACTTACTAAGAAGAAAACTTCTTGGTGATTTTGGAGAAGGATGAATCAAATAAGTTTGGGACTTGAAGCTTGATATGAATAATGATCTGAAAAGAGGACAAGTTTGAAAGTTTCAAGTGCACGTACAGTCAAATATAAAAGGATGAAGGTACTTTGACAAGTGAAAAATGTTTATGTTTTGGGTAAACTCAAGCCTAAATGACCTACTTATCTACCCTTCAACCCAAGCTATACATTACAAGTTTATGAAGATCCATTGATCCTAAGAGCTGTGAAACACCTACATTAGTGGAGAATGATATGTCAAGCAAGCGTATGGTGTGTGCATTACTCTAAAAACATGGGACCCCCATGTAAGTGAGAGATCCTCCATTCCACTCAAATTTTCCTAATTTCATCTCAATTGCAACTGGTTGAATGAGGATAGGACTTCACCTGAAACAAAGAATTTGGGTTTAGGTGTATGTTGCTTATGGTGCAGCCCATTATACTTTACAGTAGAACTCTATCGATATTCTCTATGTGGTTGGGAAGCATAACCCCTAAGGTAACAACTGTTATACTTGTTAATCTCTTCAAGTTCACTGTTCTTGTTTGAAACTTTTAATGGAAAGAAGAATTGCATATATGCCTTTGCCTAAGGACAAGCAAAATACTAAGTTTGAGGGTGTTTGATAAGTGTGAATATTGTTAACATTTCGGTTGATTGTCTAGAAGTTTTATACAACTTTAATTATAAAGTCACACCATTATAGCTAAAGAATGATCTAATCCACTCACTTGAATGTGTTTGCGGTGTGAGTGAAAACCAAGCAAGCGATGAAATGGTAGAAAATTAAGAAAAAGGAAGTTGTTGTGCTAAACGAGTTGCTCCATTGCAGCAAACCACACCTTTGTTGCGTGAAGCTGCCCCTGTTGCGAAAAAAGGTCATGTTCATCGCAACGAGCAGGAGGATCATATTTACATAAGCCACGGGTTCGTTGTGAAGAACCCTAGGCTCGTCGCGATGAAGAATGAACTTATTAGAAGTTGAGTTCTGAGTTGATCGGCGAAGGCCATGCTCATCGCGATGAACCGCTGCGAATGGAAAATAGAAACATGCTAAAGTTGCGGCCTGTGTATTCTCCCAAGACTATAAATAAAAGGTTTGAGACAAGACAAGGGTTTACGCTGGAGAGAATCCAAGAAAATGAGAACAAGCGTGAAGATTGGCATCCACGCTTGGAGAGATTCAATGATCTTGGAAGAAGAAGATAGAGGAGTTTCTGATTTTTAGTTTTAAAACAATTTTATCTTTGGTTTCTATGTTTTATCTAAGTTCTACGATGTTGCAGATTTTCATTATGTTCTAAATTTCTAAACTATGGTTTTTGTTATAATTTAGACATGAAGCTTATATCTACTTGCTAGAATCTCATTTTCTATTGTTTCATGTGATTGAACCTCCATTGATTCATACTTGATTATAATTACATATTGATTTCTGATCAACTTCAATGTGGAGAGTGATTCTCTACAAGATCTGAGAAGTGAGTAGAGAATTAGTCATATCAACCTAATTAACCAGGTGGTGTAGAAATCATCGATAATTATGGGGCGTGTGAGGTTCTTAGGGTTTAAAGCACCTTTGGGGTTGAGTTGAGAAGTAAGAAACCTAGTATTAGTTGGTAGGTTATTTAACCTCTAGAGAGGCTTGTAGGTATATTAGTCAAGAATCACCTTAAAGAACTTTCTCACAAGACAACAGAACAGTATTCTGGTTCAAATAGAAGTGGATTGCCTAATTGCACCAAAACCCTAGAACTTCATTATCTCTTGGAACCCTTGATTTGTGTGATCAAACTACTAGCTTTAAATTCAATACTTTAATTTAGATTATGTTTCAAACCATAACCACTAGCCGTTTGGATAATAGAGGAGTAATTCAGTTTTGGTACTTAGCAACCCGTTTTTCCCTATGGATCGATCTTTGTACGCTTAGTACATTGTATTACTTGACAAGCGTATACTTGCATAGAATAGGCATACTTTCTTACATTTTTCATTATCCCTTGAGGTGATGTCTTCATTGTAGCTCAAGTTCTCTTCTTCTTTATTCACCTCAAGAGTAGATGACAAACTCTCATGTTGTCATTCAAAGGACATTGTAGTCATATTATCTTGTTCTTTCATATATTTTGCCACTAGTTCTTCTATACTCATACTCTCCTCTTCTTTGGGTTATTCTTTCTTAAATGTAAGTTGAGTACCAGAAGTGGCCATTGGAGCCATCTCTTCTTTCAATCTCTTAAATGGCATAGGCTGAATTTGAACATTAGTCCTTGTCAATTCCATGAATTGAATTTGAGATGTTGCACATTCATCATGAACTCTTTTCAATTCAGCCATAGCTGCCTCTAACTTTGTCATTCTCTCATGTGGAGGTTGACTTATCTCATTTGGATCAAGAAACCTAGGCAACCCAACTTGAGAGTGGTCTATTTCAGCCATTGATCTTGAAAATTCAGATTATGCCATGGTAGATTTAGTTTGATTTCTTCTAAATTCATCCATAGCTTCTTCTAGTCTTGATCTCTGGACTTGTGGAGATTGAAGAGTGTTATAACTTGTATTCCATGAGGTGTTTGGGTGGTGGCTCCATCCAAAATTATGATTGCTCAAGTATGGGGTACCTTCATGTGAGCGCAAATCCATTGATGCATATGGTTGCCTTGACTCCTCACTTGAGTTGTCACTCTTTTTATGCTCATCAGCCATTTGTCGCATTCTTAGTTGCTACTCAAGGTGAGCTAATGCATTTGTCAACTCGCTGATCAGATCCATTGTGATTTTAACCCGAAATTTCTACAAAAAGAAAACAAAACGTATCAAAAACTCAAAAACCACACAAATATATACATAAAAAAAATGTTTTTATTACTAAATAAGCACTTAGTATTAATATTAGCATAACCTATTTTCCCCAACAACAGTGCCAAAAACTTGATAGGCATATTCGTGATATGTTTATAAAATTATGTAGAAAAATATAAAAAGAGTGCCTATTCTACGCAAGTATACGCTTGTCAAGTAATATAGTGTACGAGATGTACAAAGATCGATCCACATGGAAAATGGGATGCTGAGTACTAAAATTATAATACCTCTCTAATATTCAAACAGTCAAAGATGGTTTAAACAGCAGTTAAACTAAGTTACTGAAATCTAAATCTAACTAATTAAACTGTGCAACTAAGGGATGCCAAGAGTTGATAAAATCGTAGGGTATTTGGTGCAAGTGAACAATCCTCCTATATCTAAGTCAAAATTTCATTCTATTGTCTCTTGAAAAAGCTTCAAAGGCGACTTTTGCGTATTTAATTATAAGTATCTCTCAAGGTCAGATAACCTACCAACTAATACTAAGTCTTTTGCTTCCCAGCTTAACCCCAAGTATTAGAGATGCTTTAAGACCCAAGAATCTCACACGCCTTCTAATTACAGATGATTTTTACACCACCTAGCTGAGTAGGTTGATTCACATGCCTAATTCTCTACTCCCCTTCTCGAGATCTAGTAAAGAACCACTCACCATATTGAAGTTAGCTAAGGCAATATAAGTAATAATAAGCATGAATCAATAGATGAAATGGAGTCACAAAGGAAAAATAGAAAAGGAGAAAATGACTTTTAGATAAAGATCCATGTATACAGAAATACAACCCAAAACCCTAGATCTCACAATTTAAAACATGATAGAGGTTTGATACATCATAAACTTGGGGATGGAAACAAGAGAAAAAGAGAAGAAAAACCTGACAGATCAAAAATGATGCTGAGTCTCGGATTTTCTTCCACAAATCTCATGATCTTCTCCCAAATCTTCAACAACAGCTCCAAACCTCCTCCTTGGTCCCAAAGTGTGGACAAAGTCCCCTTCTCCGAGCCCTAGTCGCCTCCCTTTTGTCTCCTTTGGGTTTGAGCTTTAAAACCCACAATTATGGGCTCAAAATGAGCTAAAAATCCACCCAAAACCAACCTCGAACCGCGACATTGTTTGGCAACGTCATGACGTTGGGATGCTGTGTTTCTACAGCTCTCTGCAACGTCGGGACGTTGGAACGTCGCCACGTTGTTGCAGCTTTCCTGCTTTTTGACCAACTTCGTAAGGCTATAACTTTGTCATCCGAACTTCGATTTGGGTGTTCTTGGTACCGTTGGAAATCTCTTGAAGTGTCAAATCTGGATATGGCCAGGAAAAACACTTTAGAAATGATTATAAAGACTGAATGTACAAAATGATCCAACTAGTCACTTTTCAGCTACCTTCTCTTCTTTCTTCAACTACCAAGAGTCATAACTTGATCATTTGAAGTCCAAATGGAGTGAATAAGGTATCTTTGGAAAGCCTGAGAAGTCTCCTATCCATCCATATAAATATTGTAGCCATTTGAGATTATGTTGCAGCTGAAAACTTCAAATCATAGTAGCTACTGCTGCATGTGTAGTTTGCTGATTTTTGGGCTTTATCTCTTTGTTTTTGCTCCATATTGGCTCATGGTTGACCTAATCACAAATTGAATATTTAGAGCATTAGATCACTTATTTATATGATAAAAATACTAAAAATATAAGTAAAACATAGGGATAAAATGAGTATAAAGTATACTCATCAGCAGCAAAGCATATCCAATTAAAAACAACAAATCAAATCGGTGATCGTAAATATAGTATAGAATTTGTTGGAAAATCTGTTTGAATGACATTCATTGCAAGGAATGAATGGCATTCATTATGGTGGAAGTCTAAGAGGCCTTAATGGTCGTCTTAGAATTTTGAGAGGCTCCCAACAATTGAAGGTTAAGGGTCTTTGGTTTTCTATATTTTGAGAGGTACCGCTCCTGTTCAAAAAATATTAAAAAAAAATCCTTTTTTTTCTCATTCTCAGTCTCTATGTGTCAAGGTTGAAGATCAAGTGAATTTGCGTCTAAGTGTTGTCGATGATAGGTTCGAACATAGTCTCAGTTCATCGGAGTAGTAAGGTATTGTGGTGGTGCTTGTACGGTGTTTTATCCTAGGAGACAGAAACTGATCCAATAATCTCCAAGCACCAAAGGAAACGATGAATCTATTCTTAGGAGATTGTGACCCCTCACAAGACTCGGCTTCTTCCAATGTGTTCTTCATTGGTTCTTATTCTTTTCCCTTAGTAATTCTCGATTCTCTTGTTGCAAGTTTATGTTTAACCCATAGAGCAAGTCTATGTTCTGGGATTTTTGGTATGGTACAGAGTTTGTAACAAACTTAAAACATAGATTGCATTGGAAAGTTTTGTAATAAAAATATAAAAATAAAAAATAATAATAATAAAAAGAACAATCGAGGTGTGGTCGGAGAAGATTCCATTTGGAGGAAAAACAAAAAAAACAAAAGAAAAGGTTTGGTTTTGGGAAAAACAATCAACCAAAAAGGAAAAAAAATACAAGATTCCGTTCAGAGGAAAAAAAAAAAAAAAGGTCGTTTAAAACAAAAAAAAAGGTTTTATTAAAAAAAAAAAAAAAAAAAACCTTTTCTTTGTTACGATTATTTTCATAGGAAAAAGCAAGTGGTTTCTCAAAAAAAAAAAATTTGTTTTATCCAACTTCAAAGGTTTTTTTTTTTTTTGTTACATTATCATAAATAAGGAAACCAACTTTGGTCTTTCATAAGTTTGATTCTCCATACGAAATAAATAAATAAAATAAATGTTTGGTTTTGGATAAAAAAAATTTGAAGAAAATTTGAAAACCAAAGTTTTTGTTTGGGAAAAATTTCTTTTAGGAACAAAACTCTTTTCTTTGTTTGTCGAAATTTACAAAAAAGACAGAATTAAAAGGAGAAAAATCTTTGGTCTTAATGGAAGGGGTTGAAAACCGTGAAACAAAAGTTCTTGAACAAAGTTTAGGTAACGTTTTTTTGTAAGGATTTTTTTTAAGGAAACAATTTTTATTTTTTTTTGGTAACAAATTCATTGCAAAAAATAAAAATCAAACAAACTATGTGATTTTTTGTTTTTGAAAAAAATTTCTTGCAAAAGAGTATAATGAGGTTTTAAACCATGACATACTTTTAACAATTAAAATGCTCTGCTTAAACTACATGCTTAGTTTATGATAAGTTATTGAAATATTTTTCTTATAACTTGTGTCAATTGCCTTTGGGAAATTAGACTCTGTAGAGAAGTTCTATCTATTGCAAGAAAAATGGCATATGACACTAACAACATGATTGTGCTTGAATCTTTCAAAGAGGCAAACCATATTATGGCGCAAGTGCCAATGATCACGCTCTCTACAGTTTACGTCTCTTTAGGAAAGAAACTAGAAGTCTGGTGTTTAAATTTCAAACAATGGCAGCAAAATATGTTATTTTACCTTACCACTCTGAATCTCGCGAGATTTTTAACTGAAGATGCTTCTAAGTTCAAAGAATATGAGTGTGATATCCAAGTCATCGATGCTATAGATGCTTGGAATCATTACGACTTCTGTGTGAAATTGCGTCATAGTAAGTTAGTTGATTCTCACATTATAGTCTACACTAACAAGAAAACAGCAAATCAGCTCTGGGAATCTCTTGACCGAAAATATAAAATTGAGGATGTGGGGGCCAAGAAATTTGTTGTGGGCTGATTCCTTGATTTCAAGATGATGGATTCCAAGATCGTGGCTAGTCAAGTCTAAGAGCTTCAAGTGATCTTGCATGAGATACATGCTAAGGGAATGATGTTAAGCTAAACTTTTCAAGTGGTAGCTATTATTGAGGAACTGTCCCCTGCTTGGAAAGATTTCAAGAATTACCTCAAGCATAAACGACAAGAAATGAGTGTCGAAAACCTCATTGTCAAACTTCGCATTGGAGACAATAGATTATCAGAAAAGAAATTGGCACACAATTCCAGCGAGGCCAAGGCTAACTATCACACCCTGAAACCTGGTCCTAAGGCATGACCGTCATTTTGCACCTTAAGTCTGAAGACTCGAAGCATGAAACGACACAAAACTTCATCCCCTTATTGTAACTGAACTGGTTCCACTTATCGAAAACCTATTCAAAGCAAAAGCGTAACATTCTACTATCTCCAAATCTTAAATCCATACTAGCAAAAAATTTCCAAATCAGCATTCAAGTGCGAACTAACATAAGAGTCCAAAATAAAATCCATGTTCTTGCAAAATAAACACATAAACTAAATAGTCTAAATTAAATTAAATTCATCCATTAAACAAGTCCAAAGCTAACTCAAGGTCAAATCCTGAAATACGGTCCTCAACCTATCCGTCTCTCTTCATCAGAATTAGGAGTACCTGAAAAGATGATTGACAACAGGGGTGAGCTTGAAGCTCAATAAGGTAAGTTAATATAGTTATGGATCAAATATCTCAGTTTGCTTGCAAAAATAGAAGATATCATATTTAAAATATTAATATTCATAGAGTTCATTTAAATCCAAACATTTCATGTTGAAATCAAAGGTTTTTCTTTCTCTAGCAACAAATAGAAAATGGGCCCGACCATGTGAGACTTTCAAATGGGTGGCTGGCCTCAAACGTTTCTTTTAAGGTGGATAGAACCAAACACTACTAGTACTAGTAACTTCTAACCGAAACCCTTAGAGACTGAGGTTCAAATCATTTACATTCCCACTAAGGAATGCAAAGGTAAACAATTATATCCCCGTTGACAAGGCCGAACTAACCAGAGTAAAAAATATACTTAAAGTTCTATTCACAAAACAAAATATCTCTTTAAGGTATATCATACACAAAACATAAAATCCAACAAATGGTAATGCAAACATTTTTAGATTGTACAACAAAAAATATTTAAAACAATGCGTACTTGTTCCTTATCTCAAAAGAAAATTCGAATCTGACGCTTACCCCAAATCAATTAACAACCTATTCACCTAAAACAAATAATAAAGAATTTATTAACAAAATCTTTTTTCCAAGATTATTTTATTTATTAATTATTTTCTAAGAATTTATCTCTCAAGTAATTATTTTACTTTCTAAAACTTTTTTTTTTCTACTACATACCCCTTACACAAAAGACAAACTACTTTTTGACATTTTATTTATTTATTTCTCAAGGTAAGTGGTCCCCTACTCTCTTCCTATACATATTTATTTTTTATTTATTTTTCTTTCTCATCTTCATCCTCAAGGCAATTCCGTACAATTCCATTAACTTTTTTTTTTTTAAAAGAAAAATCATCTAGATCTAATCAAACCCTAAAATATTTCATGATCTATAATAAAAAGAAATCTAGAATTTTCCATGAAGGGATGTTTACCTTTCGAATCACTTCTCAGCCTTAGATCTAACGTTCTAGGTTTTCTTGAAATATTCTAGGAACCCGAAAGAACTCAAAACTATTTGGAAAAAAACGAAATCATCTATAACTGATTACTACCACAATATCATTTTATTTGAAAGAAATTCGAGAAGAAAAGCTCACCTTTGATGACCCCCCTTAATAGAAGTTTAGTTCTCTAAACTTAACCTACCTAAGTCTCAAAATAGATGGGGATGTTTTTCCCTCATCTCTTCTTCTAATTCCCATGTAACCTCTCGGATATCATGATTGCTCCACTGGACCTTTACCAACTTGACTATTGTACGTCGTAACACCTTATCCATCACGTCTACAATTCAAATGAATACCTCTTCTTAGGTTAAGTCCTCAGATATTTGAATAGGCTCCAATTCCACTACATGAGAAAGGTAAAAAACATACTTCCTTAAGATCGAAATATGGAAAACATTATGAACTTTTGACATACTTGGAGGCAAGGCTACTCTATATGCCACTGAGCCTACTCTCTCTAGTATCTCAAATGGACCCACAAAATGAGGACTAGGCTTTCCTTTTCTTCCAAATCTCATCACAGATTTCATAGGGGAAACCTTTAGGAAAACATGGTCACCTACCTTGAACTCCAAGTCTCACCTACAATTGTCAACATAACTTTTATGTCAACTTTGAGCTGTCTTTAATCTTTCCTTAATCAAAGTTGTCTTCTCATCTGTCAACTGCACAAGTTCATGCCCAAAAGCTTCCTTTCTCCTACATCATCCTAACAAACAAGAGACCAACATCTCCTACCATACAACCCTCAAGGTGTCATCCCAATACTAGCACAGCTAATTATTATAGGTAAACTCCGAGGCAAATGATCATCCCAATTGCCTTTTAGATACAAACCTGACTCTCGACAAATCTTTCAAAATCTTAATCACCCTTTTTGATTGGTTGTTAGTCTAAGGATGAAAGGCAGTGCTAAAAGTCAACTTAGTACCCAAAGCTTTGTGTAGACTACGCCAAAATCTAGAAAGTGAAACGAGGGTCTCTATCAAACACAATGAAAACCGGTACCCCATGCATCCTCATAATCTCCTTGACATACGGATAAGTTAATCGTTCCAAGGAAAAGTTAACCTTCATAGGCAAGAAATGAACATACTTGGTCAATTGATCTACAATCACCCAAATAGAATTATTACCTTTTAAGGACCTTGGTAACCCAATAAAAAAATCCATAGCAATGTGCTCCCACTTCCATTCCGGAATAGAAAGCGGTTGTAAGGACCCTACTGGTCATTGGTGCTCAGCTTTAACCTATTGACACAGCAAACATTGAGTCACAAATTGAGCAATATCTCTCTTCATACCTAACCACCAATAGTTTTGTTTCAAGTTCTTATACATCTTAGTCCCTCCTAGATGGATGACAAGCCTAGAACAATGACCTTCCTCCAAAAGCTCCCTCCTTAAGTCATCACTTGGGACACAAAGTTGAGTCCCAAACCTCAAAATCCCATCATCAGATAAAACAAAGTCGAGATTACCACCCTTTTTAACCTTATCCACAAGTTGCACTAATTGCAAGTCATCTTTTTGTAGACTCATAATTCTCCCAACCAATTCCGGTTGTACTCTAAAATTAGCTGCAAGTGCTCTTGAATCATAGACACTAATGTGGACTCGTAGACTCCTCAAGTCGTCTAGTAACTGCTTCTGACAACCTTTAATTGCTTCTAAACAGCAAACTAACTTCCTACTCAAAGAATCAGCTACTACATTTGCCTTCCCTGGATGGTACTGAATAATAAAATCATAATCCTTCAGTAACTCTAACCACCATCTCTACCTCATGTTCAACTTCTTTTGAGAAAACAAATACTTTAAACTTTTATGATCTATGTATATCTCGAAAGTTTCACCAAATAGAAAGTGTCTCTAAATCTTAAGAGCAAAAATTACTGCAGCTAACTCCAAATCATGAGTGGGATAATTTCGCTCATAAGGCTTCAACTGTCTAAAAGCATAAGCCACAACCTTACCATCCTGCATAAGGACACAACCTAAACCTTGATGGGATGTATCACTAGACACCACAAATGCTGCTGAACACGGGCCCAGATAATTGAAATATGAGATATCCTGTCTTGTCCTTCAACTCTTTGAAAATTAACGATCACACTGTCAAAGCGCAAATTTAACTCCTTTATGCGTCAACCTAGTCAAAGGTAGGGCAATCTTAGAGAAACCCTCAATAAAACGTCTGTAATAACAATAAGTCCCAAGAAGCTCCTAATCTCAATCACTGTGGTAGGTTTTCTCCAAATTGCTACAACATCTACTTTCCCAGGGTCAATTGAGATACCATCCTTAGTCACCACATGTCCAAGAAAAGAGACTTTGTCCAGCCAAAATTCACACTTACTAAACTTAGCATACAATTGTTTACCCCTTAAGGTTTGCAACACAATACTCAAATGGTATTCATGCTCCACTCTACTCCTTGAGTACACCAAAATATCATCTATAAAAACTTCTACAAACTGATCCAAATACTGTTTGAATACTCTGTTCATTAAGTCCATAAAAGCGGTAAGTGCATTAGTCAAACCAAAGGGCATAACCAAGAACTCATAATGCCCATATCTAGTCGAAAAACTGACCTTGGGTTTACATCATAAATCTTAGCTCAACTAGTGATACCTAGAGCGAAGGTTGATCTTAGAGAACACACATGCACCCTGTAACTGATCAAACAAATCATCGATCTGAGGGAGAAGATACTTGTTCCTCATTGTCACGTTATTCAACTCACTATAGTCAATGCACAACCTCATAAACCCATCCTTCTTCTTCACAAATAACATCAGTGCTCCCTAAGGTGAAACACTAGGTCTAATAAAACCCTTATCTAATAATTCTTGAAGTTGAACCTTCAACTCCTAAAGTTCTATGGGTGCCATCCTATATGGTGCTTTAGAGATAGGACTTGTTCCTGGCACCAAGTCAACGGTGAACTCCACCTCCCTATCTGGTGGTAATCCTGGTAAATCATTTGGAAAGACATCCGGAAAGTCCCTAACAATGGGTATATCTTCCAATCTCACCTCATTCTCATTATGTACCACATTGGGTAAAAAGCCTTGACAACCCTTCTTGAGTAAGGAATTAGTTAATTGAGCCAAAATAACATACAATGGCTTCCTCACATGGTTCCCTCA
>JAEQBH010008865.1:87500-172138 GCA_016808115.1 Tetrastigma voinierianum | reverse complement strand
GTGTCGGTTCTTAGTCATTAGAGTTGGATTTATACATTTGTTTTTTGGATTCTGACTCTTTGAGAAAGTTCTGAAAAAGCCCCACGAAGTCTATCTCGGCCGACTGAACTAGTTGGGAGGCAGTCAGTAGGTTCAGCGAATCAGTTTGCTGAAACAGCAGTTTGGGTCTTTGGCGCCGTTTGTGTTGGTTCTCAGTCATTGGTGGTTGTACTCAGGTTGCTTTTTTGGATTCACGACTCTTTTGAGGAAGGATTCGACAAATTTACGAGCCTATCTCAACGGAAGAAATGGTTGGAAAATGTGATCATCAGGTTCGAATTAGGTTGTTAGACGGCGGTTTGGTCTTTGGCGTCGTTTATTATCCGGTTCTCAGTCATTAGATCGATTTGCCTCTGTTTGTTTGTTGGATTCGACTCTCGAGGAAGGTTTTGAAAATACAGAGTCTCTCAACCGGTTCTTGGTTGGGAAACTAGAGCATCCGAGTTCCTTGAGATTCGATTTTCCGAAATAGAAGTTTAGGTACTGTTTTGTTTGTGTCGGTTCTTAGTCATTCGATTATTTGGAATTGTACACCCGTTTTTTTTGGTTTCCTTACTCTGTAAGGAATGTTACGAAAAATAGAATTGTTCTAACTAGATCGACCGGATTAGAGAAGCTGGATCGACCAGTTTTGAGTTTTGTAGGTATTGATTTGAGTTTAATTGAAGCGCGTGACACAGCTGAGTCCGGCCCATTCCTCCCATATCAGTGTAGGGCTATGTTTAGGAGTCTGAAATGGGTTTAGTTCCAGGTTAATGTGGTTCAATTTTGGATTCTTAAGAATCGGATCTATGCAGGTCGAATTGATTAGTTAAGCACCCGATAATCTAGTGTTTTTGAGCCGTTTCTTGGACAGGCAGATATGGTTACTTACAGAGTGGTAGCATCAATGAGTGGTTGAGATGCCATGTATGGTTTCTCCTGGTTTCCTTTTCTTTTGATATCTAATTTTGAGAGATTATTGTATGCTCAAAATGTGTGACTAACTTTCCCTTGTTGCGCTTGGCTAGGGACCATAGGTACGCACCATTTGCCCTTTTGGTTGAGTGTTTTTAAGCATGCTAGATACCAATTAGGTTGGTCTGATCCAAGTTGTATGTTTAGCCTAAGAGACTATCGTTTTAGCTGACCCATATGCTCCCATGCAATTCACTAGTAGGGGCAGGAGTTCGGGCTAGAGGGGTGCTACCTCATATGAGGTACCTTCCCGATAGTGTCTACGATCCTGGACCCAGGGAAATCTAGTTTTCACGCTACGCTTTTCCCGTCACCCAGAGTCATTGGGGTTTTTGTTCTTACTTGGTTTCCCCTTTATAAAATAACAACAAAAAGTAAGTGGTGTTTCCAAAGAAAAATTGTTCCTCCTCGGGGACGGATTTTCTAAAATTCGAAAATCAACCCACATTTTCTTTTCATTTAAAGGCGAGTCGCGCCGACCCGTGGATCAGGTAGGGTCCACACAATAATCAGTGTCACGACATAAGATACCTTATCACAACAGAATTTCTACTTTCTTCCTATTTCCAATGTCACGGCAAGGCACATGTAACTCTGGGTGTCGATATTGACATCCGGTTAATAGTCTTGTCGCAACTTAATTTTCTTTGTCTCAGCTAATTTATTACATTCTTTGCATTACGTAAGTGACACTATCTTTTTATTGACCGCGACTCTTTCTTCTATATTCAGTCCTTGGTGTTCACGATAGAGGAAATGTTGTCCATTGTGATTTCCTTAACCATTCTTGGGCGTTTGTCGCGCGCACAGAACTTCTGTCGCTGACGAGGCTGCTTGCTATTACTCTTTTTCTCTCATTTCTTGCAGGAGAAATAATTATCTTCAAGCAGGGGGAAGAGGAGAGTCTCTACAATGCATGGGAGAGATTCAAGAGATTGCTAAAGAGATGCCCTATGCATGGGATAGATATGCTCACTCAGATGGACATTTTCTATCATGCTATGAATTATATCTCCAATGGTATAATTGATGCATCCTGCTATGGAGCTTTTAAAAGAAGAAGTGCGAGAGGAAGCGAATGGAGTGATTGAAGACTTTGTCAAATGCGACTCTGAGCTCCATCCCGAGCTTCGAGGAAGCAGCGACGGAGTTGAAGGAAATGGTCTTATTAGGCTAGGTAAGATAGCTTCACCACCAAGAAGCAAAGTTGGAATAGTGATGAACAAGGCGGGAAGCAATGAAAGAAGAATGCACACTGCACATGAAGTGGGAGCAGAAGAAGAAAGAATTAAAAGAAGTGCTGAAGGGCTAGTTGATGAAGAGCCCTACCAAGTTGAGGAAACCAAGTATATGAATAAGCAAAGAAGTTATCACTTCAAGCCTAAACCCCTTACTGACACTATACACCGACAACGAGAACCATGAAAACTTTTCATATGGTGGAGAACACAGCGGGGCCACTAGACTGGACATAATTACTGAAAGCTTATGCTCGGCCCGGGTTCAGAACAAAACGACCCACGGAGGGACTGAGTAGAGGAGATTATCAAGGTCAGAGAAGGGCTCAATCCTTTGAAGATCAGATGCTTCAATTCATGTCAGAAAATAGAAGATTTTGAATGTGCATGAGAAAAAATATTCTGACCTTGAAATTTTCGACAAACATGACGAGTGTTTTGAGCAAACACCCGATGCCTCTTTGAAGAGTACGGAGATCTGACAGGAAGCGGCTCAAAGGTACGATAGAAGAGCCTAAGGATTCATTTCCAAGTGACACTGAAAAGAATCCAAAGAATTTTGTATAATGATAATTTAGAAGAGCAAACAAAGTCTTTGAAAGGCCGATTTACAGCAAAGGTTGAGTTTAAAGACAAATGAGCAGCTTCTTAGGAGAGGCGTGACATAATTTTTTATTTTTAAGTAGTTTGATTAATTCAGTAGAATTTTGTGTATTTGATGTTTTAGTTAAATATGTTAGTAGTTTTATTTTAGTTGTTGTTGATTTTCAGGACAATTAAGCAAAATTCAAGAAGATCTTTATTAAGAAGCACACCATTTCAAAAAGAAAACATGTAGAAAATGACCACAAGAGGGAGTAATTCTAATTCTCTAAACCTGTATTTAATGATAATACATATATGAAGTTTGGGGGAAGGTTAGCATGTTTGGATAAAAATATATTCTGAATATCTGGGTAAGGCATGTTGAATTAAGAAATGAGATGAGTGCTCATACTTGAATTGAAGACTTTGATTGTTTAAATAAATTTTCACAAGTATGTTCATTTGAGTATGAGTGGATGTATGTTGCTTTGAATGTTTTATGCCAGAAAACGAGAAATATGTAATTTGAAAACTTCAGTTAATGTCGCAACAAACTTTTCTCTATGTCGCGACACAATTGAAATAGGAAGCAATTTGAAAGGGAAGTTTATGTTGCAACACAATTCTCCAGTGTTGCGACATAAATTCAAAAGGACACTAAAGGAAATGTCGCAACATTTTCTGTTATGTCGCTACATTTGACCGGCTCTATCTCTAAAAAAATTTAACATTGTGTCACGACAACTAATAAATTATCTCGCGATAGAGCATTAATGATAAAACAAACCCTAGGGCAGTGTTGTTGCGACATTTAATATGGGCCAAAAATAAACCAGTGGGCTTATAAATAGAAAATTTTTGAAAACTGAAGAGCCACCTTTCTCATAAACTCTCAACCTTCTCAACTTCTTTACTCAAATCTCTATCATCTCATTCCCTAAAACCTTAGAGCTCATAAGTCCTGACCCTACCATGTCTAATCCTACCACCTTGATTCCAAACCTCAATGAAATCATGGAAGAGTACACTGAGTTGAAAAATAAAAAAGAATAAGATTCTCAAGCAGTAGATGTGCAAGTTGAGGACAGGGATGATGAAAATGAAAAGCAACAGAAAACAAGAGAATAATCAAGAAAAAGAAAAAGGGGAGCGGATGAGCGGAATGAGAGTAGAGAAAAACGACGAACTATTTTAGAAAAGAACGGCTCTAATGGAAAGAAGTTTGAAGGACAGTGCTTCATTGCTAAAAGGGGGTTCAAAAAAAGTTCTCTCTCCTTTTGCTTAAATGTTGGAAAAGAGAGGATGGCAGTCACTAGGTGAACACAAAGAACCTGGTTATGCTTCTTCGGTGAACGAATTCTTTATGAAAATGGTAGAGAAAGAAGGAAAAAGAGTATATGTCAGAGGACATTGGGTAGATTTCAGCAAAGAAGAGATAAATAGTTTGTTTAGTCTGAGGGTATAAAAGGATGGTTTGAAGTTCAAGAAACAACTAAAGGAACCAGAACACCAGAAAATAGTAGACCTACTAACGGCTGGAAAAGGATAATGGAAAGGGACAAAGAAAACCCTTTGAAATCCATTGCCGGAAGGAGACACACAAGCAAGGTATGGACTCTACTTTGTCAAATCTGTCCTTATGCCATCTAAGCATCTAAGCACAGTGAGAAGAGAGAAGCAATCCTCCTCTACACATTGTTGAAGGTTATAAGAAAATGTGGGAAAATAGTTGAAAAATTATAACTTAGGGTACTAGAAAGCAATTGCGGGAGGATGATTCCACGCGGCTATATAACAATTTGTACATCGAGGGAGTTGAGGAAGAATGGGGACAAGAAACCACCTGCAGGCCTCCTCTCGACCTTAACGGGTATAACTAAGGGACGAAGAATAGAGCAAGAGACGAGGAAAAGAGACAAAGAAGAAAAGGGGAATGAAGGGTGCATTGAGCTAGAATAGTGGGAAAGCCAAGCTCAGTGCAGCCGGAAACCCGAGAGAAGTCAAAGCCAATTTTGGAATGCATCCCCAGAGTTGAGACAAACCCATCAGGAACAAGCTGAAATTTCCGGGCAAAATTGAAATTATGCAGAATTGATAAAATTGTTAATGTCTATGCGACAGGAAATGAAGGAAAGGGATAATCAGTTAAAGACACAACTTATTTCGGGGTAGTATTTTGATCTGAGCTTAAAGAAAAGGACCATAGTGAAGGGTGCACTGAAGAAAAGGGATGAAGAGTGGAAAATAGAAATAGAGAAAAGGGACACAGAGTGGAGAACAGTCTTGAGAGATAGAGACAATCCTTGAAGGCAAGCATGGACTCAAGAGATAATAATTGCATGAACAGTCTAGGACACTGTAAACAGAGTTTTCGCTTGATGAGCTATGAGATAATAAACAATAGGACACTTCGGGAATCTCTAACTATGAGGCAGCGAGAACTTGGGAAGCGATGCGAGATCTTAGTGGGCAATGAAGACAGTATCAGCCAAAGAAGATACCCACTGCTTCCACAAATCAGAATCTGGTGTAGACTACCTTGTAGTCCCAGTGTGTGTGGAGACCCACCTATACCTTATACTAACCACGGATTAGGTTTGGAGTAGGTCCTTTGCACCTTATCTGAAACAAAAAAGATAAAGCTCCTAGTACATCGGGAAGAAGGGGCTACCCTAGTAGGAGGTGGAAGAATATCAGGATGGGAAGCTTGACCAGGAGAGACCTGGGAATAAAAATGAATAATACTACCTTTCCATCACCAACCTCTGTATTCAAATGTCCAGTCATCGAAATAATAAATAAAATAAATTCTTCCACAGCTTCTACGTGTTCATTTGTGTTTTTTGATTGTTTAGGTATTGTTTTGATTATTTTCTTTGCCATGGTGCCATTTGCTTAGTTGAATAAGAAGAAACCTTCGACTACGGATCAAATTGTCTAATTGCTGCAGCATATTTGGTTGAATTAGATTAGTTAGAAATTGTGGTTGTGTTGGATTATTTGTGAAATTTGAGAAGAGGCATGAAGAATGAACCTGCGGATTGATGAAAACAACACAGCAACAAATCTCAAAACCAAACAAAACATTGATAGATGCATTGGGGTAGGATGAAATAAATGGAAATAGAAAGTTGTAAGATTATGAATAAATATGTTGAACTTCAAGAATAGGGAAGGTTTTACTAAATTGATGGAGCAAATAAAATTCATAATTTTGTTTGATGTAAATAGTTTGTTCATAAGATCCTGATAACTTTGCACATAGTCGATAGTAACTTTGGAAAGGTATTGCCAGATTTAAGACATCTTTGGGATACAACACAATATAATCTCAATAATATAAGGCATT
The DNA here is from genome assembly GCA_016808115.1 of Tetrastigma voinierianum. Classification (NCBI taxonomy): domain Eukaryota; kingdom Viridiplantae; phylum Streptophyta; class Magnoliopsida; order Vitales; family Vitaceae; genus Tetrastigma; species Tetrastigma voinierianum. Next base: position 165,970 of record JAEQBH010008865.1, on the reverse strand, counting down.
AGATTATTAATTGAAAATGAAATCTAGGCAATACCACTAATAGGAAATGATTTAGGCATCCTTGAAGTTTGAGCATTTCAAAACTACCCATGATATGCATAAGCATATACTAGTTCTTATTTGAGCTAAATCCAGGCTTCGTATCAACCAACATATTGAACCAATCCCTTCCTTGTTTGATCCTGGTAAGGCTCTTATTTACCCAAGTAAGACAAAAAAGACATCGATATAGCAAAGGACAAGTTTGGGGAATATCATTTTGAGATGTAGAAAAAAGAGAGTGGTTAGAGAATGTGTATAGAGATAATAAGAGATAAAAAAAGAAAATATGAGAGAAGGCATCCAAAAACATCAAGAGGAGAATGAGTTGGTCTTGTAGCCCTCCTCCCCTGGAACAATTAAGTCCTTAGAGATTATTCAACACCTAATACCACTATGCCAGCCCGGTATGGGGTTATTGACCCCGAAAGTTTGTTAAGGGTGGTAGAAAGCTTAAAAAGATCAACATTGCATTCCCAATAATGGAATGAGAAATTGAAAGTAACAAAGCTACAAAATAAGGAAGGAAAAAGAGTATCTTGCAGGTGTGAACAATGAAAAGATACGGAATGAAGAATATGCGAATCTGATAAACACATTGGGGAAGGTTGAAAATTCTGTCAAGAGAGAAATGAGGATGTATCAAAGGAAAAAGTGTAAGTTGCCCCGTCTGGGTTAAGTGAGCTGGAAATTTCTAATTATCTACCTAATTGCAAGCCACATTATAATCTAAAGACCTATTTGATTACGAAGGTGGTACTATGCCTACATTAGTGGAGATGTGCTAATGAAAACAAGCACATGGGACTTTAAGAATGAAGAAAATGACCGAGTATTATCAAGCATGTGATCTACCAGAAAAAGCGTAAAAGACGGCACACACAAATCGGGGATTGAATGATTGAATTGTACACACTATGAATTATTGGTTGGTTGAGTGAACTTAATTGAAAATCTTCTGAAATCCTAGATTGGAAACATGTTTAAATTAATCTATGACTAACTTATAGCTACCCAATTGAGCTGTGAATAGAAAAATGTCCTTAAAAATAAAAGTTAAATTGTTTGAGGACAAACAAAATTTTCTTTTCTTTGGCAGGGACAAAGCAAACTTTAAAGTTTAAGGAATTTGATGAGTCTTAAATTCATCTATTTTTAATCCATTTTTCTAGCTTATTTTTAGTGGTTTCGGATATGTTTTAATGCCAAATAATGGAATATTCGCCAACTTTATGTTTTGTAGGTTTTAATTCAAAAAGGAGAAAATTCCAACAAGAAAGAGAAGAAAATGAGCAATTACGGCCCGAGTCTATGTCGCGACGAGCTTTGTGTGTCGCGACAAATGTCAGTGAATAGAAAGGATTTACATCGCGACAATATTTCTTCTGTCGCAACACAAAAGTCTGAATATTGACAGATGAGCTCTGTCACGATGAAAGACAATCTTGTCGCGACAAAGAAAACAGGAAGAAAGCAGAAATTCTATCGCAGCAAAATTATCTTGCAGTCACGACCAAAAATTAAAAAACGTCTGAAGGAATACATGTGGTCCGGTTTATGTTCTGACGTAAAGAAAAATATAAAGCGAAATCTATGTGAGACACTTTATGAAGAAGTTATGCGTGACAAGGTGTGAATGTGTCGCGACTTAACGAAAGACAAAGTTTAGATGACACGAAGAAACAAAGTCGTGACATGTGAAGCTTATTTAATGAACTCACTTGAGGTATGATAAAAGAATCAAATGTTGCGACATACTTGAGCTTAGAGATGTTTTTCTATGCGATAAGGGATAACTAAAGTAGCGACAGTCCATTGAATGTAGAAAAGTCTTGTCCGACATAAAAAGCGGGTCGCGACAAAGATAGTGAATCTCAAAGAAGAGTTATCGCGACCACAATGGCGAATTCGTGACATAGATATAAACTTAATCTGAAAAAGACTATGTGACATAAGCGGGTCGCGACCAGAAAACATCAACAACACCCGAGCGGTCGCAGAAGAAGCTCAAAATGAAGGCGCAGCGAGAAATCGGGTTAAGGTAGGCGACAAGACTCGCCGGCAGACTTCTTGGTGGCGGCGAAATTATGACATCTGAGAAACATTGTTGTAGCGAACCCGAACATAAATGTTGTCCTGATATAAAAACTAAAGTCGACCAATTTGAAGAAGGCGCGAGAAATCTTTGACCGGCGACACCAATTCAGCTCAATCTTCAGCGACATAACTATTCAAGGAACCACACATGAGATTGTCGCGACATAGAACAGATAGAACGACAGACCTTGCAAGACAGATTGCTAAGGAGCAAAGGAAAGATTTGTCGAGACAAAGGAAACTTTGTAGCGATAGAATACATATGCTGAAGAACAGAACACTGTCGCGATCAAGGAAACTTGTCACGACTGAATCCAAGAAGGATGCATAAGGAGCAGGTCGCGACATACTATTGCATCTTAAATGGAACCTACGATAAGAATTAAGAAAACTTTGTCACCGACAACAATTTGGGAGTCCACGACAAAGAATGCTATTTGGGCTAGAATTTTGGGGATCCACAATGTAGCCTCGAATTTACGGCCTAAACTTCTGAGGCTCTATAAATATAAACAATTTGAGGAAAGTGAGGCAGTCGGTCGGCGGAAAAACCAGAGCATCTGAGGAGCTGTGGACTCTTTTGTATTATAGTTTTATTTTTATTTTTCTTTTATTTTCTTTCATCGTAGATTAGATTTAGCGTAGTATTTCAATTTGTTTACTGGACTTGAAACAGTGAATTGTTCAGAAGTTTAAAAGTTGAGCTATATTGTTGAAGATCCATTCGAATTACTGTTTGAATCTAATAAAATCTAGAGAAAAGCTGGAATTCATTTCTCTTTCGATTGATTGCGATTACATTGGAAATTTCTTAATCGGTATTTCGGTGTTCACTTTGATTCGAGTTTCGAAACACAATTCATTGGGAAAGATCGATGTTAGTTATAGATGCTCTGTACAGATAGAAAGATTTCTTGGATTGAGAATTTTGAGTTTATTTGAATGGTGTTGTTCATGAAGTGAATTGATTTCTGATATTAGTAACTTATACCCATAAAACAACCTTTATCTGGCTCTGATTTCCAGGAGACCTATGAGTAATACAGAGATGGAGATTCCTGAGAGCTTTGATCAGTTACTTGGGGGTATGCTAGACTAATATTGATGAACTAATGTGCTCGAAAGATTAATTAGATCGTCATGATTTACTCATGGTTTGAGTGGATTAGGCGATTTATCAATTTAATTGATTAAAGATCTCTCAGCAGTGCGGAGGAATGATCTTGATCCTATGTTAGCTTTAGTCTAATCAAGGAAAGGAGAACTCTTCAGATCTCGAGGGTGAGACATCATTCATTTTGTAGAAATCTTCTGATGGCCTGTCTTGGGAAAGCAAGAAATCCGTAGTCATAAGAAATGGGTGGCAAGTATTGGAAAGAAAGCCAGGATCGCATAAAGAAATTCTGATTACCAATAATTGGTTAGATATATGTTTCATAAATGAACGTGACTCTCTAATCAGTGAAATGTATGGTTAAGGGAGAAATCCAAACTATACTACCTTGCCTCTTTAACAATTTCATATTCTAATTCATGATAGAATAGAATTAGATTATGTTGCAGGAATTGATAATTTCACAGCAGTGAAATCCTAATGTCTACTTCCAACAATAATCTGGTTCAATCCAGTTTAGGTCTAGTTATAGATGTATAAATTTAGATAGTGGAATTCTTAGTTAGGTTACTAAAAATTTTATGAAATGGAAGTTCAAATAGTGTGGAACTTGAGTAGTTGGGGCTAGTTGAACTTTAAATTCTTTTTTATCTCTGTGGGAACGATGTCTAGACTTATAGGTCCACTTTTATTACTTGTACGACCTGTGCACTTGCAACATTAAGACCAAACTCAATCTTTAAGAAGTTCATTGACAGAACAACATATTATGAGAGAACCTGAGTTATGGCAGTGCAAATGAGTTTAAGATTGCCTTTGTAAGGGATTAACATATAATCCTTTGGTAATAGTGGCAGAAATTTTTATCTATATAGTTTTGGTCAATCACATATTCAAGTACCAAACAAGAATTTGATAGATGAATTAGGGTAGGATGCATTGAACTGAAAAAGAAAGTTGTGAAGATATTGATGAATGTGTTGAACTTCAAGAATAAGGAAGATTGCGACCAATTGATGGAACAAATAAGACCTATAATTATATTTTGTATACAGCTTAGTTATTATGAACCCTGATAAACACTGCACATGGTCAAAAGTATCTCTAAAACAAATTGTGCTAAAGATTAGGGACATCTTCTAGGATCTATCACATTTAAATCTCCAAATGTCCTAGAATTTTTTAGATTATTAGTAAAGTGAAATCTATTAATACCACTAATGGAGTGATAGGCCATTCTTGGAAGATTGAGCCTTTCAAAGCCTATATGCATAAGCATACACCTTAGTTCCTTATTTGAGTTAACATTTATCTAAATCATCGGCAGTAAAATGAAAAGCTAGATCCTCACATTTGAACATAATTCCTGATAAAAGAACCCTAATTTGCCCAGATTACATGACAAATACATCAATGATGGAAGATGACAAGTTTGGGAGAATATTATTTCCAAGTACAAAAATGGATAAGAAGGGTTGAGACAGAAAAAACAATTGAAATGAGGAAAATAAGCTGTGAAAAGAAAAGTGTCAAGGTGGAATAAGTTTGGTCTTGTAGCCTTCCTCCCTTGAACAATTAAGTGCTTAGGGGTTTTCAACATCTAGTACCCTAATGCCAACTGGTATAGGAGTTCTTGACCCAAAGTTCGTTAAAGGGTATTAGAAGCTTAAAAAAAACAAAACATTGCATTATTCCATAGACCTTGATAGAAGATGAGAAAAGTGGAAAAGCTTCTAAGAGAAGAAGAGAATTTATAGTATGAATGTGGTAAAAAAAAAAATACCCACCATAGAAGTATGCAAAAGATTTTAAACCAAATATGAGGTTAGAAAGTTGACATGAATGGAAAAATTCAAGAATGCATATGAAGGCAAGTATGTCAAAATATAAATGAAATCTGGGTAAAATTGAGCCTAAATTGTCTTATTACCTACCTAATTACCTCAGCCTCACATTATAAGAGTAAAAGACCTAATTGATTCTGAATGTGGTATATGCCTACATCAGTGGAGATTAATATGACAAACAAGCATATGAGACTTTAAAGAATTAAAGGAGAAGCATATTTATCTCGGTAATATCCCGAAGATTAACTAATGCGAGGAAGAAGAAACTGACCATCACACACTCCTGAATTAGGGTTGAATAATTGAATTGTTTACATAATAGAAATTACTTGGCTTTTTAGTAAACTTAATTGAAAATCTTCCTAATTCTATATTGGAAACATATTTAGAAATAATTATACAACTAACTATGCTTCCTTCCAAATTATGGATTCAACAAAAAAATGTCCTATAAAATAAAAGCTAAATTGTTTGAGGACAAACAAAATTTTCTTTTATTTTAGAGAATGAAAACAAAAACTCTAAGTTTGGGGGAATTTGATGAGTCCTAAACTCATCTTTTTTTATCCATTTTTCTAGCATATTTTTAGAAGTTTATAATTTATTTTAATGCTGAATTATGGAATATTAAAAAACTTTTGTTTATGTTTTAATGAAAAGAAACCAAATTCGGCAAGAAAAGAAGAAAAATTGAATGAAGGCAAAGTCTCTGTCCGACACAATTTAGAATGTCGCGATAGAATCCAAATAGAACCAGTAGGAGTTATGTCGCAACAAGGATCAAAAATTTGAACTCAAGCGAGAAATGAAGATTGTGTGACATAATTTAGATAAGGCGACTTATTTATGTTTACCTTGATGGATTTTTATGTCGCGACAAAGCTAGAAAGTTCATAAAGAAAAGTCTTCAGTGACATTCCTCACTCCTATCCACGACCTTTGATCAATCACATGGCAATGAAACTCACGTTGTGACATCTCACAACTCTATCATGACATAAAGAATTGAAGATAGTAGAAAAGCTGCAATCACCGAAAAGCGACTATGTGGCGACCGCAATCCACGGTCGGATTTGGAAGGAATTGCAAGAAGACTGCATGCAAAAGTTTTATGTAGTGAAGAAAATAGAGAAAAACAATGAGGCGAGTCGAATGTGTGCTGCGGATAAATTTTCTATGTTGTGACAAACATTTCAACTTATGACAGACCAAAGGTAGATTATTTTTAGCGACAAAAGAAAACTATGTCGCGACCTGACATTGATCGTGATGAAGGATAAAGACTTTATCGTCTGAGAGAATTTTTTAAGTCACGACAAACCTGACATGAGGTTGAAGTAAACTCACACATTTGTGACAAAGGCAGTGTATCGTATTAAAATTTGAAAAGATTCACAAGAAACTTATGTTGCGATATAGAAACTTATGTTGCGACATATTAAAGAAAAAAAGGTAGAAATCTATGTCGAGACAAAAGAAGAATATGTCGCGACAATAAAAATTGTTGAGTAAGAGATTTCTGTCGCGACAGAGAAGTTTTATGTCACGACAGACAATGGAAGAGACATGAGACCAACTAAGACAAGTATGTCACGACAAAGACTTTAATATTACCTTGTAAGCAGTTCGGCGCGGCCCGGGATCGAAAACGATTATGTACGTAATAAAGAAAAAGTCTATCATGACGATGAGCCGAACAAGCGTGAGAAACTCTGTCGCGACAATGTTTTACTCAATCGCGACAAAGGTTGAAAAAAACCACAAGAAGAATGTCACAACACTCTTGATTATGTCTCGACAATGAATGAAGAACTTCAGCGAAATTCTTTGTGCAGCAATACCGAATCTTGGGTCGCGACATAAAAGCGAAGACTCGAAACTTCGGTCGCAACAAAGAATTTTGTTGTCGCGACATACTTTTCAAGTATTCAAGCTGCAAAGCATCCAAGAATTGTTGCGACACAAGACACTCTGGTCACAACATAAACTAGATAACCTAAACAAAGCATGTATGACATTGCGAATTAATAATAGCAACAAAATTGAAGGAAGCTTAAAAATATGTAGTTCTGGCGCATGCCGCTCACAAAAGATGTTGGGTGACAAAGATAAAAACTATGTCACGACAAAGTTACTGATAGGTATAATTTTTTGTGAATCCACAATTTGTGCTAAAGTAAACCTATCATTTGAAAATCTATAAATTGGCTTGTCCCCAGAGACGCGTGCGTACTTTAGCGAACCGGGAACTTACGGTGGTTGGAGACTCCTGTATATTATTTTTCTTTTATTTTATTTTCCTTTTTTGTTTTTAGAGTGGCATTTTAGCTAGTCCTTTTTGGGATTGGAAGTAATCTGGTGTGAAGTTTTGAACTGAGTTTGCTATAAAATTTTGTTTTTCATTCTTTGTATGATTAAATGAATTTGGAAATTTTATAAGTTTATTTCAGTCGTTTGCAATTTCGGGTGGAATTTACGATCCCCAGTCCTTTGTTGTTGTGATCCCGACTTTGTAAAACTAAGCACTATCGGGGAATTGATCGCTGTTGATTATTATTTTCTTCTCAGCTTGAAAGAATGTCATAGTTCAAATTTTTGGATTTATTTAACTGGTATTGTTCTTGAAGCTACTTATTCAGAATATTAGTAGCATGTACCCAGAAAAATGACTATATCTTGCTCTGATTTCCAGGAAGCCTTCTGAGTAACACAGAGATGGAGATTCCTGAGAGTATGGATCAGTTACTTGTGGGTATGTTAGACTAATATTATGAAACTACTGAACTCTAAAAGATCACTTAGATAGATCACTAACTCACTCATGGTGTGAGGATAGTTGGATGATGTATCAATTTAATTAATCAGAGGTTTCTTCTCAATCTAATGAGAGATCTTGATCTCGTGTTAGCATAGATCTAATCAAGGAAATATAGAATCTTATCAAATTAGATGGATGAGTTACCAATTGGGTGGAGAAAACTGCAATATCCTCTCCTGTTTATAGAGATGAGACGTCTTCAGTCCTAAGAAATGGGTATGAAGTACTGAAAAGGAAAAACACCTAGATCTTAGAATGAGGTTTCTATTCTACAAGTAACTAATTAGGCCCATGTATCCAAAAGGAATATGGATCTCTAATTAGTGAAATGTATGGTTTATGGAGAAATCAAAACTATACTACCTTGCATCTTTGACAAGTTCAGATTTCAAACTAATGGCTTAACTATGTTATAAAATGATGTAGAAATTTATAATTATACACTGATCTAGTGTTACTTTACCCAGTGAACTTTCCAATCCATTTATTTGAATTCTTTCATCTTTGTTACAGTTTTATCTAGTTTTTACTTTTGATTAAGTTTAGAAACAAACCATTTTTAACTTTGGAGTTCAAATAGCAAAGATCTTGAGTAGATGGGGTACTTGATCTTTAGATTTATCATCAATCCTCGTGGGAATGATATCTAGACTTAAAACCATTTGTACTTGTATGACATAAACTATAGTGATTTAGACCAAAATCAATTTTAATGGGTCCCTTTTTCCAAAAAGGGCTAAACACATATTTTTATCAAAATTCAGTCAAACAAGTTTTATGGCATTCCAACTGGGGACTGAAAGTCTTTGGATGGAATTGTTAATTACATCATCAGATTTGGTCTATGTTTAAAAATCAGTCAATCAAGTTTATGATAAAAGAATTAAGAAAAGGAAAAAAAAGAAAAAAAAAAAGAAAAAAAAAAAGAAAGAAAAGATGGATAAGAAATAGTAAAATGAAAAAGATAAAAAAAAACATCTCTCAATGAAAATGGAAATAATGAAATAGAGAGAAAAAAAATATGAAAATACCACCTTTAGCTTATTAGAAACCCATACTGGTTAGAAAACCTACAAGGAGAGCCACACAAGAGGTTCATCGATGGGAAATACTTGAAGAAGTACTTCTCTACCATGTGGGAAATTGTAAGAAATTCCCAAAAGAATTAGGCCAATTCAACGGCCTTTAAAGGTGTAATGTTTGGGGAATGTTCTATAATTTGGAATAAAGTAGGCTTTTTAGCCACTATGTTCTCAAGCATTCAAGTTCTCTAGCATAGTACCTTGTTCTATTCTATGTTTGGAGAAATGTAGGCTTTGAAGCCATTGTTTCTCAAGCATTCAAAGTTTCTCTAGTATGTTGTTTTGTTTTTTATGTTTGGAGAAAGTATCTAGTAGGCTTTAGCAATTGTTTCTCGAATATATAAATTTGTCCGACAACATACACATGTTAATTTATATCGATGGGCTTATCCCTTTGTTTCGAGATTCTCAGTCATTGGCACTTGTACCTAATATACGATATATATTCCAAGAAAGTAGGTCAGACCACTTTGAATCAAAAATAGAGTTTCAACATCTTACAAACATGTACACATGGTAGGCCTAGATGCCACCTTGATCCACTTAATGCAATATCATGGCTATAGTGTACATGCTAATGTTAGTGATTTTTCACAATTCATTCCTGACGATCAACTGAATCAAAGGTAGGCCTAGTGCTACCTTGATCCACTAATGTAATGTCATGGCTATAGTATATGTGTGCCGGTGTCAGTGATTTTTCATGGCTTCATTCCATACCGTGTAGGCCTGGTACCACCTTGATCCACTAATGCAATGTCATAGTGTAGTAATCAATGAGTCTAACAACATGTAAAGAATACATTCCAATTATCCACTTTCCTGAGCAAAAGGGTGGGCCGATGGCCGCCTAGCAAGAGTAGGAAAGGAGATATTAGTCTCAGGACAATCACTTGTCATCATGGGTTGTGATTGCAAAATCAAAGAAGATAACCTGAAGCATAGGCGAGAAAGAGGCCTTACAGTGAAAAATTCCAAATAAATGACTCTGAAGTTCCAAGCGAAGTCGTTAGTTTATAATTGAAAATGTTAAGTCGGATCATTGAAAAATCAAAATAACGGAGAAGATCCCAATATCGAGCTAATGTTGGCAAAGATGCATCAATTTCCTATCATTCCAAAGACAATGCGGTTGTCTTATCGAAACTAAACTAGAAATGGCCCAGGGACTCGACTTTCTATATGCGAAGCCGCTAAGCGCTATGGCATCACCTACTCCGCGAGGCTAACTTCATAATTTCCTTCTCCGATTCTTGATCGACATGTTGATATCGCATTTGAGCATCATACTCAATGCATAAGCTCATTCAGATTCTCGTAGCTTGTTTCTCTTGGCAAGTTAGAAGCAGTCAAATTCAATTTTATTTCTCTTTAAGGCATCTAATTTGTGGAGATCTCCATATTGGATTTCAAAGAACGATCGATGCAAGGAAAATAGAAATATGGCTAAAGCCTCTTAAATGAAAACCTTATCACAGGCACTTTGGAATCTTAGCCAACACCACTAGAGTACATAAAAAAAGCATCCTTTTGGCCGGCAAACAAAAGCAAGTCTAGCGAGTAAATGACTCATAGTAGAGCAAGAATTTGGAGACACATACGAAACACTAGGAGGACGTCTTGCGAGAAGCGGGAGGCAGGGTAGTGTTAGGAAAGACAAGTCTAAAGAAATTCCTTCTGTCTCTATCTAGAAAGTGATCTAGTGAAACACCTCAAAATGAAAATCATAGGGCAAGGGAAAAGAAAAATATAGGAGAAAGGTGAAGAACTAACCGGAGAAGGAGTAGGTAGAGAAGTATGCTCATATGGGTGTGGTTTCTCTTTAGGATATGTCATTTTAGTGGGAGTTTGTATTTTAGATGCTTTTATTTATAGATACATTTGTTATGGATATTATGGATTTTAAGGTTATTTCTTTTAGTAAAGTTGAAGAATGACACAGGTTTCCTTTTCATAACTGGGGATCCTCAAGAAGCACTCTGATTTGAAAAAATATTTCATTTCTTTTAAACCTTTTTAAAGGAATTAGTGGAAGCGAACCCATTTATACGATTACATTTTCAGTAAATCTTATGAAACATGGTGGACAGTTTTTTTAAGTAAACCTAAATAAGTAGGCGAGAAGTTTCCTGTTTTCAACATGTCCCGATTTACAACACCTGTAGTAAAACAATTTAATTTAATCCATCAACAATGGGACATCAAGTCCATAATATTTAATCTTCAGTATTTACGACACTGTAGTATATAAACAATCTTCAAACCTGCTGCTGTGATAAGGATCCTCTAGTGAGTTGTTACAACAAAAACTATGCATTTTCCAAGGTGGTCGTCACGTGGCGGGTGTCAACGGCCGGAGGATGCTCGAGCGCCACGTCGGTCTACGCCTGAAAACATTTTATAAAACATTTGAATGAAAGGGTGAGCTAAGGAGCTCGGTGAGAGTACAATTCATAGGAAAATAATGTTTCCCGGATATAGTTCAAATATAACGTGTAAAAAACGGTTGTATAGAGATCTCATTTCAAATATTTACTTTGCATTCTTTTCCTTTCTATTCAAATACAACGTGTGTAAAACAATTGTATAGAGATCTCATTCTATAAACATTTACTTTACTTTCTTTTCCATATAGTTTCAAATCTGATGTGTAAAATACTTGTAGTAAACATATCATTTCAATAAACATTTACTTTACTTTCTTTTCCATATAGATCAAATACAACGTGTAAAACAATTGTATCAACATATCTTTTCAATATACTTTCTTTTCCTTTTTCAATTCGTCATATCCAATGGAACCCTTCGTTAACCATAGTTGGTCATGGAAAGAACCTCAGGAAACAGTCTTGCGTGCGATGGCCCCGGAACCTCAGAAATCGTGCCCTACCGTTAACCACCGTTGGCCCATGAAAAAACCTATGAGGAAACAGTCTTACGATCACCGATGGCCCAAAAAGGAACCTTTGATAAATCGTGCCTTTCTTTTCGTACTTTTCACGTGCATGGCAATATGCATCACTCTTCCCTTCCCTCTATAAAAAATTCTAACTTCCACTTAGCACCATGCAGCGTAAAAAGTACTTTAGTCGACTTTCCTTTAAACTTTATTTTTGTAACATAGGGTAACCATAGTTCAAACATTTTCATATAAGCATGTATATATAAAATATACACTCATAAACATTTCATTTCATATGAAACCATAAATCATGTTTTATAAAACTATAAGAACCATAATCATTTCATATTTTCTCAACATAATTTAAAGTCAAGAAAACCACATTTCTTTTTTTTCATTTGAACATTTATAACATAGATATGGAAACATATACATTGGTAAACATTAATATATATATATATATATATATATATATATATATATATATATAACCTATATATATATATATATATATATCTATATTCATCAAGCTGTACATTTACCTCACCTTAGTTATTTAAGCCATTTTTCCTCCTTTAAACAAAACTTTCCACCTCCACCATACGTCGCCAATCCTTTCCTCCTACAAGTCATTATCCATAAATCCATTAACATCCATACATAATCATGTTTAATTAAACCGTTAACTATCTCTTGCTCTTTCCAGTGACCTTTAATCATTTAATCACTTCCAATTTATTAAAATCAATTGAACTCAACCTCTTTTGTTCTCATGCTTTTCTTATGCTAACTCATGGATTACTACCCCATACAATAGCCCTGACATGCCATGAAATGGTCATGCAAGCTCCGACTATTCACATCGACATAACCAGCTTAACTGCACTTGGTACAACCATAAATTTTCAGTCATGTTCTGTTCATCCACTGTCCTCTACAGGAATATGGTTAGAATCTTGACTCAATGGGCTTTCCATAGAGTCCAAGAACACTCAAAATGGAGTTCGGAAGAAAAAGTTATGGCCTTTCGAAATTGGAGGCCATGACCATTGTGTCCCCCCGGGAATTAGTGTGTTGGTGAACTTTGAATGAATTTCTAAGTCCCAAAGTGTCGGAATTTGAATATACCTATTTCACGGAGATATGTTCTCCTATCAGTCTAATTTATCCAAATATTTGAATCACTCAATTCGGATGAGTGATAGCCCAGTTCTGTAGAGAAATACGGTCATGGGGTCTGAAACAAAACGAGAGCGGCAGACATATCTCCACTTTTAATGCATTTGTGAGTCCAAATGGGTGAATTTGGATAGACCTATTTCAGGAGAGATGTTTCTCCTATGATCTAGTTTACTTAGAAATTTGAATCACTCAATTAGGATGAGTATTCAAGCTAAGCCTTACCAAAATACAATCATGGGGTGACGGAGAAAACAAAGCGGGCAACCTCTCCTTAGGCTGCGCGCATCTTGGCCAGACGAAGTGCAGGGAAGTAGGAAAAACCCTACCTCAAATGGCGTGATTTCACGAGACACCACCTTTTCTCGGTTTTCGTGAAAACCCAAACCTTGGACCTTGGAAGAATCTTGTGATTCTGGTACCCACGCGTAACCCTCGTCGCATAGATCGACAGTGCTTGACCCTATGAGGATGATGACGAAATCCTGTGAATCAAAGAGAGAAGGTTGCCTTCTCTCTCTCTCTCTTACGATTTGGTTGAGACCAAAATGAGAGCTTTTGATATTTTAGATTTTTTTAGGCTATTTATAGTGTGGACAGGTGGCCCACGTCGCACCACATGTCACACTTCTTCGATTCCGTTTTCGCTCCGAGACAATTTATTTCGTCCCGGTTTCGTTTCCATCTATCTTAAATGGAAATTTTTTAAATATTTGACATTTTTCGGGATTTTTCTAAAAATCTCATTTTGAATTTTTCGACACCCATCACCTCGAGTGCGTGAAAAGTCATTTGTCTCGAAAATTTAATTAAATTCAAGCGGGTAACTAAATTTATGAGATGAATTCAACGAGTGAAGTGGTTCCTCATCGAGATCTAGAAAATTTTCAGTTTTTAAACGCTTGAGTGCAGTTTATGTGCCAGAAAAATTACATTTTCACCCCTTAACATAATTTCATTCTAATCTATTTCAGCTTCTTTAGACTCAATACATTATTATGAACATTTTTTTTATTTTTGAGGCTTGTTTTTCGAAAATTATTATTCATTTTTGTTTCCAGTCAAAATACCTAAGCGATCAGCAAAATTTTACTATTCATAGAGCTTTAAATTGATCTTACAATTCACCCCTTATAAAAAATTTCGTCCTCGAAATTTAAATATCATATCTGACTAAAACAGGTGTGGATACTAAGTTTGCATCTGATCTTCACGTTCCCATGTTGCTTCCTCTCTGCCGTGATTCATCCACAGCACCTTCACTAAAGGAATCACTTTGTTCCGAAGAACCTGATCCTTTCGATCAACAATCTGAACCGGTCTTTCTTCATAAGTCAAGTCTTTTCAATTCAACGGTTGATCTTTTTAACACGTGTGAAGGATCGCTATATACTTTGAAGCATAGAAAAATGAAAGACATGTGTATTTTGGCGGTGGTGCCCAACCTCAACCGTGCGCTACCCCAATTCTTTCCACAATCTCACCAAGGTCCCATATAGCGGGGACTTAACTTCCCTTTCTTCCAGAATCATGACACCGCGGGGTGATATCCTCAGAAATACCTGATCCCCCACCTGAAATTCGGATCTCTCCTTCGGTTATCGGCATAACTTTTCTGTCGATCTTGTGCTATGTTTAATCTATCCCTAATAACCTTAACATTATCTCTTCGTGACTGAAGGAATTTGGACTAATAATTTTCTCTCGCCCTCTATCATCCTGACATAATGGAGTCTACTTCCCTTCCATATAAGGCCTGCATTAAGGCGCCATTCAATGCTTGATTGATAACTATTGTTTATAGGCAAACTCCGTGTGAGTAGATATAAATCCCAACTTCCTTTAACTCAACTAAGCCACAGGCATATCTTCGATGTGTATAGTTCTTTCAGTTAGCCGTCAAATCGAGGATGACCGAAAATCTTGAAATGTAACCTAGTACCCAGAGCTCTCTGTAAGCTGGGCTAGAATCGGGAAGTAAATCATGGATCTCTGTCTAATACTATCAATACCGGCATACCGTGAAGTCGCACAATCTCTTTTACATACAACTCAGCCAACTTCTCAATTGAGTCACTATTTTTCATAGGTAGGAAATGGGCTGATTTTGTCAATCTATCAACAATCACCCATATCGCGTCATAACCACTCTGGAAACAAGACAGTCCTACCACAAAATCCATATTCTCCCATTTCAACGAGGGATGAGAAAGGAAGCTGGCAGAGCCTACGGGTCTTTGATGCTTGACCTTAACTTCAATGAATGAGACATGCAGACAAAATCTTGCCATCTGCTTCATACCCTCCACCCGATAGTGTTCTCTCGGGGTATGATGTTTTGTGTTTTCAGGATGCATCGCATATGCAGAAGAGTGAGCCTCTTCCATAATTTCTTTCTTTAATTCTCCCACATCCGATACACACAACCTGTGACCCATCATCAATGTACCATCTGCTCGTACTGAAAATCCCTTTAGCTACCCAGACTCGGCTTCCCTTTTCAACTTAATCACGGTCGGATCTTGAGTCTGTAGCTCCCTTATCCTATCTATCAGTACCGGACGAACATGAAATGTAGCTAGTAAAGCTCCATTATGCATCGACTCTAGTCTGCACCTAAGATATAGAAAATTCCACAAGTCTAGGGAGGTATACAGCCTTTAAGTGAGATATGGAACTCGTAGATTTCCTGCTGAGAGAATTAGCTACCACATTAGCCTTTCCCGGATGGCACTCAATAGTGCACTCATAATC
Source organism: Tetrastigma voinierianum (assembly GCA_016808115.1). Classification (NCBI taxonomy): domain Eukaryota; kingdom Viridiplantae; phylum Streptophyta; class Magnoliopsida; order Vitales; family Vitaceae; genus Tetrastigma; species Tetrastigma voinierianum. The sequence goes on along the minus strand of JAEQBH010008865.1, from coordinate 150,138 downwards.
CTTAATGAGCTCAACCCATCTCCTCTATCTCATATTTAACTCCTTCTGTGTGAATAAATATTGCAGGCTCTTGTGATCTATAAAAATTCTTCATGGAACCCCATATAAGTAATGCCTCCATATCTGTAGAGCAAAGACTACAGCAGCCAGCTCTAGGTCGTGTGTCGAATAATTCTGCTCATGCTTCTTCAATTGTCTTGAAGCATAAGCTATCACATTTTCATGTTGCATTAACACACACTGGCTTTGCACGGAAAGCATCCTGATACAATGGATATCAAATCTTTGCCTGACGGAAGTGTAAGAGCTGGGCGAGATCAATTTCCGTTTTAGTTCATGAAGCTTCTTTGACATGCCTCGACCATTCAAACTTTTCCACTCTTTCCTTGTCAATTTAGTCAAAGGAATTAAACTGCTGAAAACCCCTTAACAAATGTCTGTTACTGTGAGCCAGAAAACGCATCGTATCTACTTGCACATTCGTAGGTGGTTTCCAATTCCATGTGCCTCGATCTTTTGAGGGATCAATAGCCCCCTCTTAAAATCACATGTCTGAAAGTGGCACTATCTAACGAGCTGGCATTTCTTGAATTTGGCATACAGCTAATTTTCCCACGAATCGTAAAACAACTCTGGATGCTCCTCATGATCTTCCTTACTTTGCTGAGATAGATCAAAATGTCATCGATGAATACTATAACAAGGCGATATAAATAAAATTTGAAAGATCTACATTCATAAGATCCATAAAAGCAAATTTGGGGCATTAGTTAGTCCAAATGGTGACTAAGAACTCGTAATGCTAAATGCAGTGTTCTAAGGCGTCTTAGGAACACCCTCGTAGGATCTTTAATTGATGGTAACTGACCTCGGTCCCGAATTTTCGAAATAATACCTCATCGGTAATTGATCAAAAGATCATCAATCCATGGAAGCAGGTATTGATTGCGTATTATCACTTTATTCAACCTCATAATCAATACAATCTCAGGCTTCATCCTTTTCTTCCATGAAAGCAGAAACGAGCTCCCAAAGGTGAGTACTCGACGTAAACACCTCACAAGCTCTTCCATACAGTACTTTCCAATTCTTTCAACTCTAAAGGAGCCATCTGTAAGGTGCCTTAGAGATTGGTTGTCAGAGGGCCAATTCAATCTAAAAATCCATCTCTGTCACGAAATTTATACAGAAGATCTGGGGAAATACATCGGAGATTCTCATTCTGGGAATGTCTTCCGAGTCAGGCTACCACTATCCCTCACCTCATTAGCATAAGCTAGGTACCCTAATATATGACTTCGAGCATCTTACTAGCCTTCATAGTGTCATAATATTGTTAGGTAGTGATATTAGTAACCCATGGGAACACAAACCTCATCTCTTTAGTCGATGAACTGAACCTCTTTTCTATAACAATCCGCATGTATGATGTCTAGATAGCCAATTCATGCCTAAGATAACATCAAAGTCATGGATGTCTAATAATATCAAGTCTGCCGAAACTCTTGGCCTCTGATAATCACACCTGCTATCCACATCTAAGCACTCTCATTGGCGAGTATGAATCCCTATAGGAAGAATGCCACTATCTTTTGTAGTACATGGGTTGGGACTCCACATTAACATTGAAATAAACCCATGGAAATAAAAAGAATGTGTAGCTCCGGGGTCTATATGAATATGACATCTGGTCAAAGGTGAAATCATACCTTCACAACATTGGGGTGCTGTCTCGGCATCACTGAACGCGCAAATACTGGCACGGGTCGTAGGTCGACTGAGGTCCTGCAGGTGGCTGACCTCTACACTGCTAGTACACTAGGTCTCTTGGAAGGTGAGCCTCTACCGGGTGCCCTCCTCGATCTAACCTCCCCGGGTTGAATGGCCTCTATCTTTGGTGCCAGTAGTTGGCCCCCCTTGGCGAAGGCTAGCTGTGGACATTCCTTTACCAAAATGTCTGTTTGTCCACATCTGTAACAAACATGGTGCAGCATCTCTATGAAACCTTCCCACACTTCTTGCATTCTTTATCTTGGGGTCAAAAAAGTTCCGGTCGGTGGTTTCTTGAACTCCCCATTGGGATGTATTGCCTCGACCTGTCTTACATTTGCCCGTGGTGGTTTTCCTCACTTCTTTGACTTTGTGGATCCTTTGAGTCCAAGTAGATCCATCTCTCTCTTTGGCCTTGCGAACCTGTTCAATCGAGGACCCTAATCCCAAACTCCTCTCTATCTTGATGGCGACCTCTTCATCATCGGGTATGAGAGGCGGCGTAAAATGCTCTTGACCTCTTTTCTCGGGCCCATTTCTGAGCCTCTTTACTTTTACGCCTCGTGGTCACGAATAGAGGCAGGTCATACGATTAGAGCTTCTTTTATAATCACATCACTAACATGATACCTTGCTCCAAGCAATTCTTCCAATTTTCTTATCTTTATAACCATAGGGTTATAATTTCTCACAAAAGCTCCCTCTTTAAGGCGAGCCGGGACACCCCCTCTGGAAATCGTCTACATGCCTTCACGGTCAAATTAACACGTCTCTCAATAGGAAAGCGAATATGTCACCATACGCTCATCGAAGCATCCCACCAACATTGAAGACATATCTCATTACCCTCTAGCCACAGCCATGCCTTTTCGGGATCCCTTTATTTCGTCATAATTTCTTTTCTTAATTTCTTGCCCTCAGTGGACAGTGTAAAACAAGAGCCTAGCAATCTTGTAGCTAAAATAAGAGCCATCTAATCAAGGTATATTCATTCCGTTGGCTGCGGAGGGCGTGATGGTCTGTGCGAGCTCACGGAAGAGCAGAGGGAGGTAAAAATAGGGAACATAAACGATTCATCTATGTGTTCTCGGCGAAGCGGGCGACTCTGGGGAACTCTCCTCTTAATTTGGGCCGGCCTCGGCTGACGCATTTTCTTTAACATTAAACATATCATATGTTATAAACCTTTCATTTCCTAACTCCGGCATGGCGAGTTCACTAACTTTCGGGGGACCTCCGTATCTGCTCCTATGGATTTGAAAAAAACCTTTCATTTCTTTTAAACCTTTTAAAGTGAATGAGTGGAAGCGAACCCATTTTATGCAGTTCGTTTTCATTAAATCATATGACATGATTCAGGACAATTTTTTTTCTTTTAAACAATTAAACCTAAATAGAAAATCGAGGCGAGGTTTCCTCTTGTTTTGAGACATGTCGATTTACAACACTGTAATAAAACAATTTAATTTAATCCATCGACAATGGACATCAAGTCCACCACAACCAATTTCAAATCAAACTTTTAAATCATTTTGGAACACTATGAGTATATAAACAATCTTTTAAAACCTATATACATTACAAATAAAGTGTACCGTGATTATTTAACAAATATACATTTCAAAGCGGTGGTCGTCGCGTGAGAATTGGAGTGTCATTTGTGGGAGGATCTTCGAAGCTACTTGCGTCGATCTGCCTTTGAAAACATTTTATAAAACATTTGGACAAAGGGTATGAGCTACAAAAGGGCTCGGTGAGTGGAGTTCATAGAATAATGTCTCTAGATATAGTTCTGGAAATATAACGTGTAAAGCAGGTTCTTATAGAATCATTTCCATAAATATTTACTTTGCATTCTTTTCCTTTCTATTCGAATACAACGTGTAAAAAACAATTATATGGATCTCATTTCTATAAACATTACTTTATTTTCTTTTCCAAATGATTCAAATACAATGTGTAAAACACTTGCATCAACATATCATTTCAATAAACATTTGCTACTTTCTTTTCCATATAGATGAATGATGTAAAGCAATTGTATCAACATATATTTTCAATATACTTTCTTTTCCTTTTCAATCCAGTGTATCAATGGAACCGCCTACGGGTGAACACGGGTTGGTTCATGAAAGAACCTGCGAGGAAACAGTCTTACGATCAGATGGCCTAAGGAACCTCCAGAAATCGTGCCCTACAAGATTAACCACCGTTGGCCGTGAAAGAACTTTATGAGGTCTTATGATCATAGATTAAGCTGGAACCTCCGATCATCGTGCCTTTCTTTTCATGCTTTCACGTGCATGGCAATATGCATCACTCTTCCCTTCCCTCACATAAAATCTAACCCTTTCCTTGTGTATGCAGCGTAAAATCTTTAATCATTTCATTTAACATAACATGCATGGGATGTGAAGTAAGTTCAAACATTTTCATATAAAAACATGTATATATGAAATAGACATTCATAAATATTTCATTTGTATCGAAACCATAAATCATATTTTATAAAACTATGACCATAATCATTTCTGTATTTTCTCATCATATTTAAAGTCAGAAAAACCTGTTTCTTTTTTTTCAATTTGTTTTTATTTATAACATAGACTATGAAACATATACATTGGTAAACATTAATAATAATAATAATAAAATAATATATATATATATATATATATATATATATCTCTATATATTATAAACATTTACGACTTTACCTCCACACCCAGTTTATTTTAAAGCCATTTTCCTCCCTAAACAAAACTTTCCACCTCCACCCTTGTCCTTAATCACTTTCCTCCTCTGAGTCACATTATCCATAAAATCCATTAACATCCATACCACAATCATATTTCAATTAAATAAATTAACTATACTGTTGTGCCCCAAATCCAGGAATTAGTTGACAACCGTCAACACCTTTGAATATTCGGTAGGTGGGTGAGACCACTCATAAAAATCGGCGAGGTCTCCTTTGTACGGGAGCTCACCCGTAGTACAAAACTGTCACGGCGAATTTACAATGACCACAAGGGTCCATGCGAAGTAAGCTAATAGCCATGACCCTTGCATTAATACCAACAAAATATATCAACTATAAACAATAGTTCAAGAGTTAATAAATTACTCTTTTGAGCATATATCAAAATTTAGAGTTCTTAATACATATTGCTACAACGAATACACAAGCCGCGCTCAAAAAAGCTTTCTTCTAAGCGCGGCCTCTAGTGGCGTCGTCATCTGTACCTCCACATTACTGGAAATAGTGATCTCTCGACGGGGTGAGCAAAGCCCGATAGTGATAATTTCCTATTGGGTTACTCCACGCCCTAAGTGCACATGCCATGAGCGATCACATCGAGCAATTGCATAAACCTACTCGAATGTCTACATGCAATCCATGTCAGGAGTCCTCACGACTCCCTCACATATGCTAGAATAAGGTAAAATATCAAAGTTTTCAAAACAAAGCTTTTGTTATGAAAACTTACTACGAAAATTTAGTAAATATTGGAGATTTGCCCTAAAATGAATTCTTGGATAACGACTCGAAAGCAGTGTAGTCCTCATCAAAGTGATACGTTGAACGACTCTCAAGGCAATTCTTCAAAAAAAATCTTCATTAAATTCCTTTGCAACATTTTTTCTTTTCATTTTCTTTCATGTCGCACTCCTCCTAATATTCTAGGGTGCCACGATGCGCTATGGAATGCATTATACTGATCCCGACAACTCATTGCTAATATATAAAACATGTATATACTAACATAATTAATCCACATAAATCATGTTATTAAATTCCCACATCAATAACACCAAGAATTAGCTCACATGGGCTAATTAACAAGCACAAGCAATTCATTTGGATCACTACGACATCACTTAAAATTCACGAAAATCGTAGTAACTATTCACGTGAGCAGTGAAACCATCGGGTTAGCTTGCTGTTCACGGCCTGTAATTAGGATTTTCTCTGCTCGGTTCCAAATGTTTTGAAGGACGAACCACGGCTAATCAAGCCTGGGAGCATACTGACCATTGCTGGATCTTAGCGAAAGAATAACACAAGTAGGAAAGATCCTACCTCTTGGGGTGTCGAACTCCTCGAATAAAGTGTCACAGCCCTTGCGCGTAGATCGAAGCTTTGCTTCTTACTCATTGAAAATGAAGCAGTCGAGCGGCAGAAATCTAGAGAGAAAGAGCTCTCTCTCTCTCTCTCTAAAAATCTCAAATCCCAGCCACTGCAAGTTTTCTCCTTTCATGTCCCTTCCTTTCACTATTGGACACTTGGCACAATCTAGGCCATTCATTTCCATCATCTCTCTACTCATGCAACATGTGTCACATGAGTACATGTAGTGGGTGACATTTGTCACATCACATGTCTTTCCGCAGTCGTTTTAGACGCGGCGCTTTCGGTGTCTCGGCGGTGAAATTCCGACGATCTCGAGACCGGCGAGGAAATTGACGTGGTAACGATTTCATGAGGCGATTCAACGTGAAGTCATTGTCATCCGAGATCTAAAAAAATTTCAAGTTTTGACCAAAATTACCGTTAACTTTTGAAGGTGAATTTTCCGAGTCTTATTCTCCCCTCCTTAAAGAATTTCGTCGAAATTATATGCAATCACAACGAACATGCGGCCAATCTCTTATACGTGTATGTAAACTAGTCATTTAAGTATTAAGCGACTAAACCCGTACATTCATCCTAAACAAGAAGGGATAGGTGGCCGCATCGTGTCCTCACTACTCCCACGGTTATTCCTCCCACTCCGCAGTCTTTGCCACTTAGCACCCTCCGCTCGCTAGCCTCCACGGTGTAGGACCCGAAAGTCTGATTTTTTCGAGAGAAAGTTAATCGTAATTTTGGTAAAAATCTGAAATTTTTCTAGATCTCAGATGACGAAACAGACTTCTCCGTTGGAATCGTCTCACAAAATCTGCTACCACGTCAAATTTCGTCGAATTCCGAAACACTCGAAATTTGCACGTTTTTCGAGGCACTAGGTGTCGGGTGCCATAAAACGGGTTTGAGAGACATGTGATATGAAAAAAGTCACCCACTACATGTACTCTTGTGACACATGTTACAAGATTAGAGAGGGGATGAAATGGATGGCTTAGATTAAGCCATGTGTCAAATAGTGACAAGGAATGAATGGGAATTTTGGAAATTGTAAGTGAGATAAAACCGAAAAGATAGACAATTCATCTTCCTCCATTTAGAAGCAAAGGGCAATGGCTGGACATTTTCTGGCAGTGAGCTTAGGTTTTGTTATTTAGAGAGAGGGAGTGTTTGACCATACCAGATCTGGCGATCGGATCGTGCGGTTCTTGAGTGAAGGAAAGTTGTTCTACGCGGTGAGGGCAACGCATGGGCACCGGTTTATGGAAGTTTAGACAAACTCCGTGAGGTAGGGGTTTTACCCTACTTGTTTTACCCTTTGTTTAAGTGTTTGGTGATGCTTGTGTTGGTTTGAGGTCGTGAGTGGCCGTTTGATCGGTCTGATCTTGGAACCCCAGTGGCAAATTTTGGAATCCATTTTGGACCCCGGTCGTGGCTCGTGTAGGGACTGTTTTGGTGTTTGTTTCATAATTTATGCAATAAATTGTGTGTTAGTGTGTATGTGAGAGGTCGGAAATAGCCATGGAAATCGGTTTCAAAAGTGGAGCAAAATGTTTGATGGTGGGTGCCGCAGACGACCCACTTGCTGTATTTGGGGCTATTAAAAGCGATCCGGGTTTATAATGATTGGACCGCGTCCATGTTGGGTGCTTGAAATTTTGAAGTGAATAGCTTGAGTTATGTAAATTAGTGGGATTAATGCATAAACTTGAGGTGTTATCATGATGTCACAATTATATAGAATATAATTGTGGGTGTATCTCGTGGAAATGGAATAAGTGATTCTTCAGTGAGCAAATTTGGGAGTTGGTTGATCAATTTATGAATAACATGTGGTGAATTGAAAATTTGATAATATACATTTGATATATTGGTTGGATTGTGTTGAAATAGCATAATGCATTCATATGCGCAGGTAACTAGAAATTAGGTGTGGTGCATGACATGAATTTTACGAGAAGCGAACATGGATTTGAAGGAATTTCACAGGATGATTTTCCGGAGAATGAGGTTGGGAGACGGTCCAACAGATCATTTCGGATGAGGACCATGACTGTTTAGGAAGTTCCTGCAACACATTCGCGCCGGAGGGTAGTCGTATTTTACGAGCTTTTAGTATTGTATTTTGAGAAACTGACAAGTTTTGAAAATGGTATTTTCTCCTTACATGGCTTAGACAAGTGTGAGGGAGTTGGTGAGGACTCGAGACATGGGAATGGGCATGTAGACATTCAATAAGGATCACGTATTTACTTGAGCGTGTGTTTAAATTGGATCATTGCATATGCACTTAGGTGGGGAGTAACCCATTTAGGGTAATTCCACTACTGGGCGATAGCTCACCCTATCGAAGGAATATTATTTCAGGTACAGGAGGCGTTCGAGAAGACGGCTCATCTTATAGGTTGATTTTAAAGAAAGTCGGGTTGTGGCTTTGATGGTTTTTGGTATAACATGTATTAGAATTGTAATTTTAATATGTGTTTGTATTAAGAGAAATGTTATAACTCTTGAACTATTGGAAAAATAGTTTGGTGTATATTTTGATGAGTATTGGCTTATAGGCCCAAGTGGCCATTTTACTCATGTGTGTGTCTCTTGATACGAGACGTATAGATTTTATGCAGGTTGACAGGTAGTTAACGGACCCCCGGGTTTTGGGGCGTCACACTTGGTATCAGAGCTTAGGTACACGAGTACTTAGGGCTTGGGGGACTTGGGCTTGGGCCACGGTCTTAGAGTGTAGAGCTTAGGTAAATGAAAACCTAGGGCTTGGGGGACTTGGGCTTAGGCCATGGTCGAAAGGTGTAAGAACATCACCACTTGGTGGCTCGATGTTAGAGTTTAGGTATGTGATTACCTAGGAAATCATGGGACATGATTAGAACACTGCATGCATTGTGTTTGATGTGTGGTGGTGTGTATAACATGAGGTTATATTATGTGATGTGTGATCATATGTTGAATGTCTTGTGTGAATTGTATGCTTAGTGAATAGCATAGGAAATGTGTTGAACACTAAGGTTTAGTGTGAGAACAAAATGTGTGAGGAAGTTTAGACAAATAGTCCAGAATTAAATGAAAAAAAAAATGTGTAGAAGAAAACTTTTTTTTAAGGTTTTATAGTGTGTAAAATTGGAAAAAAAATATTGGATAAAATAAATTTTTATAAATTTATTTAGTGTACTGGAAAATGAGAAAAAAAAATATATGTATATTTTTTTTGGGTGTTTTCAGTAGATGAATAGAAAAAAAATTAAAAATGATGTTAAAAAAGCGGTGCGGGAGTGGTTGGGCTCTTTGTCCCAGCGTGATACAATAAGGTGTATCGTGACATAAACCCTGGCGTGCGGTTTGAAGTTTGGAGGGCGGGTCACGTCGATGGAAATTGTCGTGACATGCTGAGCATGGCGTGCGGTTGGCTTGAGGGTGTGTCACGTTCTGTCAGTGTATGTAGTGACGGCCGGAGGATTTAATGGTGGGAATTGGGTACGATACGATCATTGTATCGTGAGGCCCGAAGGCTAGGCGGCTGAAGCTGGGTCGCGATACAAAATTTGTATCGTGAAGGGAGTTTGAGACCGCGGCGTTATGTTGCGATACGAGCCCGCGACCGCGGTCGTTTCAGCGGCCGTGCTGACACGGGGCCTGACTCTGTTTGCCCTGAAGCCGCCCGGCCACGGTAGCCCTTGGTACCGATAGCTATGGCGTGCGATGCAGGTTCGGGGTGTGCACCTAGTGCACCAATTGATTTTGGACTCGGTGCTGCTTATTTCTCGATCCTTTGTTTGAGACACGTTCTTGTTGCTTACAGTAAAAGTAGAAAGAGAAATATATATATAAATGTCTAAATAAGAAAAATAAAAAAAATTAAATATAAAATGAAATAAAAAAATTTTAAAAATGAAATTTTCAAAAAAATTTTAGATATTGATTTAAATTAATAAAATGAAATTATGTCTTGCATTACCTATAAATCTGAGGACATTGTATATGGAATATTTTTATATATGAATAGTGTCTCGGGTACGTGTTTCCATGCCTTAGAGATACTACGTGAAATAACTTGTCATTTGACATGTGGGTGGCTGGTCGGGCGGGGCGTGGGGCGTCCACGGGGAGTGCTGGTCGAGCCTGCCGGCTTTTGACGACGAGGCCTTTCTTGAGGCCGTAGGGATTCTGGAGTTCTTCTTTATCGCCTGAGCATGTGCAAATAGTGAGCTAGGGTGGGTGAGAAACAGTATCGACGTTTAGAAGCACATCGTCCTCCAATGGTTAGAAGAGGAGTGGACTCTATGGTCAGGACGATTATGACCACAGAGGGAGAGGTAGATGTTATGCGAGGCATCGAGGATATGGGTGCTGGTACTAAGAGGAAGGGAGATCAACCTTCTTCTAGTTCGGGAAAAAAGCAGAAGGCTTCGGGTTCGCAAGGGTTCCAAAGCCTCGGTTATCCGAGCCAGGGACTAGTTAGGGTTGCCAGTCAGGATGGGCAGATGGTGTGCTACCATTGCGACGGCCGGGACGTATAGAGGATTGCCCCGAGACGGGGTTCCCGGGGTTTGGGACGGCTCAGTCCCGGTCGTGATGGGACGGGAGAGGACACAGTTTCTTCCTCCACCCCCTAGTATGAATCAAAGGAACCATTATCGGTTCGAGTGCCACACGGCACACTGTGCCATGAGCGAGTCACGTAGGCGGGCGGGCGTTGGTCGAGATTCGAGCCACGGGGTTTGCGGTAGGATTGTCGGGCTAGGCGAGGGCGTGTTACCATTCTTTGCCGGCCCCAGGCATATGGCGAATTGTCTTAGGAGCGAGGCCTCATGGCAGTACGGCTGAGCATGCGGATCAACCGGGGATGCGAGTGCGTTTCCTCTTTCTTGGACTTGTTACCTAGAGCGCGTTGGATGGATGCATCATGTTCATTCATTAATGCATCTTGTGTGATAGGTTTGGGTATAGAGGTTGAGGCCTTTAGAGAAGCCAAGTGTGGATGTTCTTCCCTAGGACATGGGGTGAGAGTTGACATGATAGGTCAGGATTGTGAGTTAGAGATCTCAGAGATTCTACTCATAGTGGACCCCCGGGATTGGGGTGTCATAGTATGGCATCATTGCTTTCATATTCACGGTAACATCGCGTCGAGTCGGGTGTGGGTGCACGGTATGGACATTCACCACTCTTGGTGAGTGTAGGTTGAGTTTGTCTTTGGGACTACGTCCAATGAAGACTCATAGTTCAAATCAGGAAATGAAGAGTAATTAAAGTGTGTTGGGCCGAAAGCAGAAGAGTTAATTAATCCCACAAGGTGAGGAAACTTTGGACTTGAGAAAAACAAACGGAGACTTGTGATGTCCAAAAGATCGCAGGGTAAGAGACTGGGAAGATCTAAATTACAGTGGGATGTAGGGCTGGAGATATCCTGTTTATGTGGTTATAAAAGACTTGGAAGATCCATTTTATGTGGTGCAAGACTTGGGAGAGTATCAAAGGAGAACTATGTAGATGTAAGGACATTGAATATAGGCTATGGTGTAAAGACAGGGAGCTATCCATTCTGTGTGGGTGTGAGACCCGTGGAGAAATCAGAAATTTATTGGGTGTGTAGGCGGAGCTATCCCGAATTTCTGTGTGGGTGTAAGAGACCCATGGAGTTATCCGAAATTTCTGTGGGTGTAAGAGACCCGTGGAGATATCCGAAATTTCTGTGTAGATGTAAGAGGCTCGTAGTGTAGGCCAAAAAGTTATGTTGCCCGAGAGAGAAAACACACGGTCATGGTTATCACGTAGACTTAGAGTTGAGTGATAGGAGTCGAAAGTGACTCGAGAGACGGGAGTGACTCGAGATTTGGATACCCTTTGGAAATTGCAATGGGTGTGGTGACCCGACAAGGGCTCGGTATATGGATGTCATTCATGACATGGTTGGGATTGATGGTCCATTGGATTGTCGGTGATTGTGACGCCCAGGAAGGTCGGCGTTCACGCCTGGCAGGGTTGTGGGGGGATTACATGTTGTGGGGATTATATCGGTGTTAGAGGACATCTGCTGCATCGATCTGGATCATAAGGATAATTGGGAAGAGCACTTGCCCTTGGTGATAACCTACAACATGGATTCTCCGGCGAGAGTATCGGTAACCTGTGAGGCGTGTATAGGAGGCCCGGTGAATCTGATATGCTGGACCGAGGTAGGAGAGAAGCTCCATCTGATCACGATACGATTAGAACACCTCAGAGAGAAGTTGGGCTTGATCTGTGTGGCGTCTTCTCGGCTCGGAATGAGCGGGAGAGTTAGGCATATGTACGACGTCGACCACCAGGAGGTTGAGGTTGGAGATCATGTCTTCTTGAAGGTGTTAGAGGTGGTTAGGTTCGTGACGAGGCTTCACTCGCCTAGGTTCATTGGACCCTTGAGATACTCAAGAGGGTAGTCACTATAGCGTGCGGTTGGCTTCTGCCCGCATGTAGTGAGTTGGGAGAGATTGGGGTTAACAACGATGGGACCTTCGAGGAGGACTAGTGTGCATTATGGATGGCCAGGAACAAGTTTTGTGATGCAAGACGTGAGGCTAGTGAAGGGTGTTATGGAAGCACGTGGGTGGATGAGTCAACGTGGAAGTGCGAGGACACAGTCGACCTATCCCTTCTTGGGATGAAGTCGTGGTTTAGTCGTTTAATATTTAAATTACTAGTTTACATGCATGGGTAGAGTGCACGTTACTGTATGCGTGTGTTTCGTAGTGATTGTCTAGAATTTCGGGACGAAATTCCTTTTAAGGAGGGGAGAATGTAAGACCCGAGAAAATTCCGATTTTATGAAAAAGGGCAAAATCATAATTTCGATAAAAATCCGAAAATTTTCTAGATTTCGGATGACGAAACGGACTTCACCGTTGGAATCGTCTCGCGAAATCTAACTACCACGTCGAATTTCGTTGAATTCGAGATGGTCGAATTGCGTTTTCAGAGCCATGGGTTGAGATGTATAAGCAGTTGAGGACATGATGGGCAAGATCATGTATTACATCTGTGACAGCATTTTCAAAAGTGAGGGTGAAATGGATGGCTTAGATTAAGCCATGTGTCAAATAAAGTGACAAAAAGGGACAAGATGAAATTTTAAATTGTAGAGTGAGATAAGACAAAGATGAGCAGGTTCATCTTCTCCATTTAAGAAGACCAAAGGCGTGGCTGAACATTTTCGCGTCGAAACAGGTTTGTTATTTTGAGAGAGTGTGCAACTTCTCTCTGAATCTGAACGATCGAGCGGAAGTCGGATTTCTTCGAACAAGAAGGAAAGTTGTTCTATGCGGTGAGAGACATGCGTAGACCTGGGTTTATGGGAGTTTCGACCAAACTCAGTGAGGTAGAGGTTTTATCCTACTTGTTTTACCCTTTGTTTAAGTGTTTGATAGTGTTTGTGTTGTGGTTTGGTCGAGTGACCGTTTGATCGGTCGAATCTTGGAACCAGTGTGGAAATTTTGGAACCCATTTAGTTGATGCTGAATGTAGAGGCCCATTTTGGAGTGTTTGTTTCATACTTTGTAATAAATTGTGTGTTGGTGTGTGTGGTGGAAATAGCCATGGAAATCGATTTAAAGAAGTGGAACAAATGTTTGATGGGTAAGTGCCACGGACATTCCCTTTGCTGCATTTGGAATTTGTTAAAAACAGTCCCGGGTTTGTGTGAATTAGACAAAAAAAAAACGTCCATGTGTTGGGTGCTTGAAATTGTTGAAGTGAATGGCTTGAGTTGTATGGGAATTAGTAGGTTAATGCATAAGCTTGAGGTGTTATCATGATGTCACAATTATATATAATATAATTGTGGGTGTAGGCCATTGGAAATGGAATAGTGATTAGCTCAAGTGAGCAAATTTGGGAGTTGGTTGATCAAATTTGAATAACATGTGGTGTGATTGCAAATTTGATAATATATGCATTTGATATATTGGTTGGATTGTGTTGAAATGGCATAATGCTTGTTTCATATGCAAAGGGTAACCTAGAAGTGAGTGTGAGTGCATTACATGAATTTTCTGAAAAACGAACATGGTTGCGAAAGGAATTTCAAAGGATGATTTTCCGGAAAATGGGGTTGGGAGACGGTCCAACAGATCATTTCGGATGAGGACCATGGCCCATTTAGGAAGTTCTCGGCATTCGCCTCGGAGGGTAGTCCCATGGCCTGCAGAAACTTAGTAATTGTATTTTCGAGAACAAGTTTTGTTTTGAAAATGGTATTTTCTCATACATGGCTTAGACAAGTGTGAGGGAGTCGGTGAGGACTCGAGACATGGGAATGGGCATGTAGACATTCAATAAGGATCACGTATTTACTTGAGCGTGTGTTTAAATTGGATCATTGCATATGCACTTAGGTGGGGAAGTAACCCGTTTAGGTGAATTCCACTACCAGCGATATCCTTTGGAGGAATATTATTTCAGATGCGGGCGTTTGAGAAAGAGCGGCTCATCTTAGAAGTGATTTTTAAGAAAATGGTTGTGACTTTGATGGTTTTTGGTGTAACATGTATTAGAATTGTAATTTTTTAATATGTGTTTGTATTAAGAGAAATGTTATAACTCTTGAACTATTGAAAAAATAGTTGGGTGTATATTTTGATGAGTATTGGCTTATATTTAGTGGCCATTTACTCATGTGTGTGTCTCTTGATGCAAGGAGCATTATCGGAATTTTGGGATTGTGGTGGTGTGAACCCCAGTTTTGGGGCATCACACAGTCTTCAGTGCAAACTTCTGATCCTGATTTATCCATAATGCACCGCTAGTCCCACTCCTCGAAGGTCTCATGGTGTCTGGCACCAATCTCTCACAATCCACTACATGAAATTTGGATGGAGTACCTCGGGGAGCATGGAGCGTGGAAATACCTTGTGGACACGACATCTTTGGGCGGTAAAGCCAACCGGTGCCTTCTACGGTTCCTGAGTATCTCGAAGACCGATAGACTGATGTTCCGCGTTTAGCAGAACGACCACTCCTCTGTAAGCATCACCTTCAAGAAGAGCGTGATCACCAGCCTCGAACTCTAAGGGTCGACGTGGTACATCGACCTTAGCGCTCTTCACCTGTAGGCTCTGGCCCAGTGAAAAGATCTTGCCAGTATCAAACTACTTCTAGGTATCTCTAATCGAATCCCGGACAGTGATGAACTCTCACGCCTCGGTCCAACATGCTCGGTGATCTGGCCTCATACAATGCCTCATATGGTGCCATACGGATACTCGCCCGATACGCGCTGTTTGTGGCGAATTCCACTAGGGGTAAATGTTCTTCCCAGCTACCCTTATGATACAGGACGCATGCTCATGACATGTCCTCTACAACATCATGTGGTCCCTCTCAGTGACCAATCTTTACGTAGATTTGAAGAAGTTGTATTCATGGTCAGCCATGTACCCCTGGCAGGAAAATCTTCCGGTGTCTTTGTAAACCTCAAGGTCCCTATCGACACTATGGATAATTGCACTCCATGTGATGGACTATCTCTCGAATATAGCCAGGCGAATATCTCGATGAAGGTCATTCGCGCATTTAGAAAATGTACCGACTGTGGCGGGTCCACTATCTTATTCGACATCATGGCCTGCTGATTTTGTATGTGGGTCATAAAATCCATCATGACGTGCTCCCACTTCCACTCAACCACCTCCAATGGTTGAAGTAGCCCGGCTTACGGTGTTGACCTTAACTGGCGACACATGAGACATGTTCGAGGTAAATCCCTCGTGTCTCTTCGTTTCCGCTATAGTAGAAATGCTGGCGGCGAAGATCTGGTATCTTTGTGCCACTTGGATACGGCCGTCGAAGCGGTGAAACTCCACGATCTCTCTCCGTCGATCAGCCCCGGGGAACCCTTACGAGTCACCATCGATTGCAAATACGTATTGGATGGTGACCCTCGATGCGCCCGTGCCTAACTATACTCGGTCCCTGATGGACACTATCTCCTCGTCCTGCCCCTGGGACTCGAATCACTGCACTCCATGACGGTGTAGCCACTAAACTCCCCAGCGTGCCACAGGCCTCCTTGTTGTCTTGTAGCCTAAAGCTGTCCCACAGTGCCGAGCATCCGCCACTCGGGAAGCTATACTGTGATACTTCCCATGACTTAATGCGAGTGCATCAGCCACCACATTTGCCTTACCAGGGTGGTAATGCAAAGTGAAGTCATAATTCTTTAGAAACTCCACCCGCGTTGCCTCATATTGAGGTCCCGCTCGTAGTGCCCGGACTGTGGTGCAGGTACATCTCGAACTCCCTCACCATATAAATCAGCTAGGCGCCGTCTTGGCGGCTTCGGCCGTCGGCTCATTATGGGTGTGTGGGGTAATTCTGCTCATGATTCTTCAAGCGACGGGAACCATATGCTACTACCCTCCCGGACTACATCAAAACACATCCCAGTCCGGCCCTCGAGGCATCACAATACATTGTGTACCCCTGTCCCCTGTTCGGGACTATCGAATGGAGGCTAAGTAAGCCTCGCTTCAACTCTGGAATGCCTTCTCGCATCGGTCATCCCAATCAAACTTGACCTCCTTCCGGGTCAATATCATCATAGGTGCAGCTAATCGGGAGAAATCCTCTATGAATCTCCTGTAGTACCCAACCAATCCTTAGAAACTACGTATCTTGAAGACTGACTTCGGCCTCTCCCAACTCATCACGGCCTCGACCTTCTGCGGGTCAACGACACGCTACGATGCGACACCACGTGTTCAATCTCACCTCATTAAGCCAAAACTTCGCCTTAATGAACTTGGCGTACAGGTGATGGTCTCTCGACAAGCGTAACACAATCCTTGGCGATCCTCATGCTCCTCGGTAGGAGTAGATGCGAATGTCATCCACGAAGACCATGACAAATTGATCGAATAGGGTTGGAATACATGCATGAGGTCCATGAATACCATTTGAGCGCATTCATCAATCCAAGGAGCATCACTATAAACTCAAAGTGCCCTGCATAGCGTCACGGAACTTTGTCTTGGGGATTATGCATTGTCCTAACCTCGGTGATGGTAACCCGATGCGAAGGTTTATCTTGAAGTAGACTCAGCTCCTCTCAGGCGATCCAAACGAGTCATCGATCCTCGCCCGGTGGTGTTCTTGACGTAACCTTGTTCAATTACTGTAATCAATGCACAGTCAAGGGTTTGTCCTTCTTCTTCGCCAAATAGAACCGGGAGCGCCCGGTGAGTGTTCGGTGTGAACCCCTTGTCGGTGGCTCACCTGTTTGGACTGAGTTCTACAACTCGATTAATTGCCATCCTATGCGGATTCTGAGATGGGCGAGAGTACCGGGGTGTGGCTTTCGATAAGAAGTCTACAGCCTACGTAGAGGCAATCGTGCTCATCAGGAAGCGTCCTCATGCTCTGGCTTCTGTGAGGTAGATCTAGTCACTGTCTCACCGTCCTCTGAGGTAAGGCCTGCTAGCCAACATGTTTATCCCCTAACACTGGACTCGTACCTTGTTTGGGCAAAAAGATCATACTTATCCCCTGAAATACCCTGCAGTACCATCTGCATGTGGGCGTTAACCCTCCTAAACTCCGCAAATCGATAATGGCTTCTACGTAAGGTGTCGGTAATCCATCCGAGGATGACATTCGAACTCAGCGTATCCATGATCCTCGGGTGCTATTGAGTAGAGTCGAGATCTCTAACTTCGCAACCCGCGACGTATCATCCCTATCCTCGCCACACAATCCTTAGGGGAGAACTCATACAAAGGGCTTCTCCGGGCTTGACCTCTAAGCCCGACTCTATCATAAGCGATCGTGATAAATGAATGCGGCGTATGTCGGAAAATACTCTTACCCATGCGGCGAGATAAGCATTACCATGCATGATTAGTGATCGACTCGGCCGGAGTGGTGTGATGGCGTAGACAGCCTGAACTAATGTCCATGCTGTGGGCCACCCCGGCCATACGCCTCGGCCCATAGTCGGCCCCTCGGCCTACATGTGTAACGGGAGGTGCAGTGGCTCCACAAGGCGGCCGCTCTGCGGCTGTGCAGGGTGTGGAGGAATATCACGTAATCCTCTCTGTCCTCTTCTTGGCCCGGGACTCGTTGTCCCCAAAACCACGGGATCCCACCTTCTCCTGAGCGTCACCTCTTCATATGTCCAGTACGTTGGCGAACAGGCCTTTGCCATCTGCTGGTCGATCGTGACACGATACGTCCACACGCGGGATGGCGCGGCCTGGAGGCCACGTGGCCCCAGAAGCCCTCTGCTTCTTAAGACTAGAAGAAAGGCCAACTCTCACTTCTTCTTCCCCAACACCGCATATCAAGTGCTCCGACGTCCTCGATCTCTACGTAATTGATGGTCCGACCATGAAGTCCATTATCTTGGTAGCGAAGATCTTGCGATCCTCGAATGGGCTGACTTTGGCCCATTCTGAATCTCGACTTTGGCCGTATGCGTGCCGTAGTCATCGACAAAGCGGGCGCTCCGTGAATCTAGCCACATGCCATCACGATCATCGTCCTGGCCGGCCTACAAGGAACTCTTGGGCCTTCACGTGGCATTATCAGGAAAATACTTACCCGTAGGCGGCTCTAGAACTGCGCGTATCCGTTGCCTCACAAAGTGCTTTCAAGATCTTTGCAGTTCCACCATACTTGGGGCCTCACCCTCTAGCTGGAGCATAACTAGTCTAATCTGAAGAGTCGTGTCAAGGTAATCTCCATGGCCTCTAACACCTTCTCGGCACATGAACCAGTAGTGCCACCATCGGATCCTCCCCTGTGAATGTCGGGAGTTATGTGCCGTAGCCTGCGGAGGTTGCTGGACCTCGTGGCTACTCTTTGCACTAGCTGTGCAATGGCGGCGGCGCGCCTCTGACCTCAACAAAGGCCTGGCGTTCAAATGCGGTGGTGCTTGGCGCTGGCACCTGGGTGGGCGCCCTCACGTCCTGGCCTCAGGCTAAGCCATCTGCACATGTCGAATGGCGAGTTAAATTCCATCTGATATCTCCCAAAATATGGCCTGAGACACTATTCACATACTAAATAATATTTCATACACTATGTCCATGCATTCACGTATGCAAAGCGGTAATTCAATATATTAAATCATATGCAACCAAAAAAAATAGAATTTTTTTATTTGATTTGATTTGATTTGATTTTTATTTATTATTATTATTAATATTGTTTTTATTTATTTTTTAAAACCTCGTGAAACGGTGCTCGCTGAATTGTGTCCCAACGGTGACTCGAAACGTTCTTGAGTCAAAGTGAGTTAGGTGCACGGGGTGCACACCACAGACCAGGCGAACGTGCTGGCCCGGGGCGCAAGCACGGGCGCGGCGGGGCGATGCCACGGCCGTGTCGCGACCCGATGGCCGGCCGTGTCATGGTTGTGTCAGCGGTGTCGCCGTGTCCGCTGCCGGCGTGTCTGCTTGCAGCCGCGACCATGTCGTGTTTGTCCCATGACGACCCGACGAGCCGCTTGTCATGATACAATTGATTATGTCGTGACCTCCCCAGTAGAAAGACCTCCTCCTGTGCGATGCTACTTGATTGCTCGTGACCTCCGCAACCAGACCCGGTAGCGGCAATACCGGTCGATATCCACCGAGCACTTCACGTGTGGTATTGGCGCATGCCGGTAGTGTCGATGGCTAAGCCCACAGCCGTATCAGCTGGCCCATCCACTGATCGCCAGTCTTTCTTTGTGTCACGTCTGATCTTGTATCGTGACTCAAAATAGCAAATGAAGCGTGCTTGACTGCTACTTGCAACGTTTTATTTTATTTATTTTTCATTTCATTTTTCTCATTCAACTCTTGGAAAACCACCAATATATATATATATATATATATATATATATATATATATATATATATATATATATATATATATATATATATATATATATATTTTTTTTTTTTAATTTTTTTTTTTTTTTTTTTTGTTACCGTTATAATGAGTTAAAGTTGTTGTTGCACATTTGTTGTTTATTTTTCCAATTTTACACTCGGCAAACCCTCGGAAAAATTTCTTCCCATCATTATCTTCTACTAAGCACCTAAATACCTGACATACCACCTGAATCTACTTTGCGACAGTTCATGTTCACACATCCAAACACACATAACACAATGCATGCAGTGTTCTAATCCTGTCCCGTGACTGCCTAGGTAATCTCATACCTAGCTCTACACCCACTGAGCTCCCAAGGTAATCGTTTACCTTAGCTCTGATACCAAGTTGTAAAGCTGGTATTAGATTTCAAGCGCCAGGTAATCCTAACCAACCTTTATACTTCTGATTGCATATCTAGGCCATACTTGACCGCAGCTACGGTAATCATATATCATGGCTAGTACCAGCTATAGCGCTCCAAATCCAGAAATTCAGTTTGACAACTGTCAACTGCAAAATATTTGTGGATGTCAGGTAACCAGACACCACTCAATCGAGCAGAGTCTCCTTTATACGGGGAGCTACGAGTCTGAAAACACATTACAACAATTTATAATAATGCGCGAGGTCGCATCTGCGAGTAAAATAATGGTAGCCAGGCCCTTACATTATGCCCACAAATACATCAACTATATACAATAGTTCAAGAGATTAATAATTACTCTTTGCAAAAATATATCAAAAATTTAGAGTTTTAATACATGTTGCGCCACAAAGCGAATACCCCAAGAAAGCCACAACGAGCTTTCTTCTTGCTGACCTCAGTGACATATCCTCTGTAATACACTCCTGTGCACGAAATAGTGATCCCTCGACAAGACCAAAGCCTAGTAGTGATAATTCTCACGTGGAGTTCTTTACGCGCAAGTGCGCGCGTCTGGCAGCAAACAATCACATCAGCGATTAAATGAACCTACTCGAATGTCTACATGCGATCCGTATCCGGAGTCCTCACTTAGACTCCTCATATGCCTAAGCCGAATGCGAGTAAAATATCAGTTTTTCAAAACAAAAGCTTTTGTTTTGAAAACTTACTCAGGGTCGGTAAATATATTGGACTACCCTCAGCGAATTATTTGGATAACACGGCTTGAAAACAGTCATGAGTACTCATCCAAAGAAGTGATGCAATTGGGCTGACTCTCAAGGCAATTCTTCGGAAAATCTTCCGTCGAAATTCCTTTTACAAACATTTTTCCTTTTTATTTTCTTTCATGTCATGTACTCACTCCTAATATTCTAAGGTCATACAGTGCATATGAATGCATTATGCAATCCAAACAACTCATGCTAATATAAAACATGTATATACTAACATAATTAATCCATAAATCATGTTATTAAATTCACATCAATAGCACCAGAATTAGCTCACATTGGCTAATTAACAAGCACAAGCAATTCATTTGAATCACTCAACATCATAAAAATTCACACGAAAATCACGCAACTATTCACGTCGCGGTGAAACCGCCGGGTTAGCCTTTGTTCGCGGCGCGTAACAATGGGGATTTTCCCGCTCAGTTCAAATGTTTTGAGATCGAAAACCTGGCTAATCAAGCCTTAGAACATCCCCAACCATTTACATGGCTCTTAGCCAAAGAATAACACAAGTAAAAAAATATCCTTACCTCTTGGAGTTGTTGGAACTCCTCCAAATTAGTGTCCACGCGTAGCCCTCGCCGCGTGGTCGAGCTTCTTCTTGTTAAGTCGAGAGCGCGGTCAGAATGTCTAGAAATCCTAGAGAGAGAGAAAGAGGCTCTCTCTCTCTCTCTCTCTAAAATCTCAGTAAAGTGGCTGCGAGTTTTCCTCTTTGATGGAGCTATTCATTGTTTTAATCATATACATTAACATTTTCAATAATTCCCATCATGTCCTTTCTTTCACTATTTGACACTTAGCACAATCTGAAGCGATTCATTTCATCATTTCTCTACTCATGCAACATGTGTCACATGAGTACATGTAGTGGGTGACATTTGTCACATCACATGTCTTTCACGAGTCGTTTTTTGCGCACCCCGGCCACCTGGTACGGAAAAGCGTGAAATTACGATCGTCTCGGGTGACGTGGTAGCTAGATTTCGGGCGATTCAACCAGTGAGATCCGTTTCGTCATCAAGATCTAGAAAATTCCAGGTTTTGACCCGAAATTATCGTTTACCGCACTGAAAATTTGAATTTTCAGGAGTCTTCTGACTATACTTTCCGGCAGCATAAATCATTTTAATCACTTCCAATTGATTAAAATCAATTGAACTCAACCTCTTTTGTTCTCATGCTTTTCTTATGCTAACTCCTTAGAGTACTACCCCATACAATAGCCCACAACATGCCATGAAATAATTCAATGCCAAGCCGCTTCTTCACATCGACATAACCGAAGCAACCTGCACACTTGGTCTGACCATAAATTTTCAGTCACGTTCTGTTCATCCACTGTCACTCTACATGAATATGGTTAGAATAAAGCTTAATAGACTCCATGGAGTCCAGAAACACCCAAAAGCAGGAGTTCGAGCGAAGAAGTTATGGCCTTAAGTGAGAGGCCATGACCATTTAATATCCCAGAATTAGTGTCTTGCAGTGCACTTTGAATGAATTTAGTCCCAAAGAAGTGTGAATTTGGATATACCTATTTGCAGAGATATATTTCTCCTGTCGGTCTAGTTTATCGAATATTTGAATCATTTCGATTCGGGATGAATGATGGTGATTATGGCAAAGCTCTGATCCATGGGGGTGGGAGAAAAAAGCTGGGCGACATCTCCTTGGACTGTACTTATGAGCTGATGTAAGTAGGAGAAAAACCTACTATAGATAGAAGTGTTCCACGGGACACCACCTTTCTTGGATTTTGTGGCAAATCTTGGACCTTAAGCGGAATCTTGTGATTGGGTACCTGTAGTAGCCCTTGTCGCGTAGATCGGCCCTGGTGCCCGGCTAACGAGATCGGACCAGCAATCCAGTGAATCAGAAAGAAGGCGCCTACTCTCTCTCTCTCTCTCTCTCTCTCTCTCTCTCTCTCTCTCTCTCTCTCTCTCTCTCTCTCTCTCTTATGGTTTATTTGAGACAAATAGGGCCCACGATATTACAGATTTTTAGGCTATTTATAGTGTGGGCGAATTGGTCACGTAGCGCCACAGCGTCATTTCTTCGGTTTCGTTTCGCTCCGAAGCGATTTATTTCGTCGTTTAGGTTTCATATCTTAAATGGAAGTGTACAAATATTTGAAATTTTGGTATTTTCTAAAAATCTCATTTCGGTCCGCTCGTCATCATATCAATTTAAGCGAAAAATTAGACTATTTTAATTCGCGAATTAAGTAATGTAGATTTCGTGAGGCGAATTCAGCGGTGGAGTCCATTTCATCATCAAGATCTAGAAAAATTTTAGATTTTTCTATGGCAAATTACCGTTTTGCCCTTTTAAAAAAAATGTATTTTCACCCCCTTAACATAATTTTGTTTTAATCTATTTTAGTTTCTTTAGACTCAATACATTATTATGAACATTTTTTTATTTTCGGGGCTTGTTTTTCAAAAATTACTATTCATTTGACTGTTTCCAATCAAATACTTAACTGATTGAAAACAAAATTTACTATTCATGGAAACTTTAAATTCAGGGTCTTACAAAAGTATTCAGTTTTCATTCACTCTGATTTTGTATGGTTTGATCTCACTAAGGTTTAAGGAGGACCAGTTGGAAATAGGCATGTTAAAATCACATTGCATGAAATTTCCATGCTACACATCCACACTTGATCTTTGTAGTTGCATTGATATATGTGATCATTGAAGTGGGTCACAGATTGAAATATGTGTGTCGCTTTGGTTATATATTGGTGTGGTTAATAGGTCAAGATTGTTGTATGACCCGAGAAATTCCAATTTCTGGAAAAATGGCAAAATCGTAATTTTGTTACAAAATTGTAATTTCGGTTAAAAATCCGAAATTTATTCTCTAGATCTTAGATGATGAAACGGATTGCACCATTAGAATCGTCTCATGAAATCACAGGCTAGCGCGTAAAATTTCGTGAATGCAGGGACGGTCGGAGTTGACCACGTTTACGATGCATCGTATTTGGTGCGAAATGCATCGATTTTTCGATGCCACGAAAATCACATATAACACGTACTCATGTACCATAAGTGGTATGAGTAGAGAAACGATAAAAATGGACGGCCGAGATAGTGCCGAATATCAAAACTAGGAAAAGAAGAACGTAAACGTCATTTTTGAATTGTTAAGTTTGAATAAGGCGAAATAATGGAATAATTATTAAATATATTTCAAAATTGACTAAAGGAGAGAAAAACATGAATTGGAAAGGGGGGTAGCAGCAGAACGTAAAAATGGAGGTTTTAGAGAGAATGTCTCTGACTTCTTTCTAGATTTATGACAAATCGATATCCGGAGTCTTGAGCCCCGAAGGAAGCTGTGCGCGGAGAGAACCGTTTGATCTGGATTTAGGGAACTCAAACTCCGAGAGGTAGGGGTTTCTCCTACTTGCGTTTTACTCTTTGTTTAAGAACATTGTAAATGTTTGGTCGAATGAGGTCGTGAGAGCCGTTTGATCAGTCCCAGGCAGGACCGGTGTCTAATTTTGGAACACCAAACTGGGCATAAGTGGCCCCCGCCACGGTTGATTTGGGTTGTTAAATATTGAAATGTTGTGATACGTCGCTGTATTGGTTTAGATGAGGCAGGAAATGGTGCGTGAATCTTGCGGGTTCACAAGGCGACCGGGTAATTGATGAGTGTTTGAGCGCCAAGCCTGAGGGTTTCTTTGTTCGCTAGGAATAGTGACATGAAAATATATTTTTGTGAAAATGTGTTTGTCCAGTGATTCAAGTTGAATTGCTAGTGTTTGATCATTAGCTGACGAGCTAATTTTGATGTATGAAATGAGAATTTACATGACATGATTGTGAATTAGATATTTTTGTAAATATATGCATGTTTATATATTTACATGTGAATTAGATGTATTGGAATTGGCGTACATGCATTCGTATCTTGACTTGGACACCACAGAGATAGGAGTGAGTGCATGAGGTAGTTTCTTAAGAGAAGCGTTTCGGAGGTAGACTAGTAAATACGTGCTATCGGAGGGTTGGCTAAAATAATGATCGGGGTAGTCCCATCTTACAAAAATATCGATCGTCGGAGGCGGCACGATTGATATACATCGGAGGAATCCACATATAAAATATCAATCGTCGGAGGCAGCCCAGTTGATATGTATCTCGGAGGGTGATCCGCTAAATATAACATGGAAGCAGTCCATTACTTAGATCGGAGGGTAGACCACAAATATAAACAAATAACTTTGTTGAGACTAGTTTTCGTCGTGGCTTAAGCGAGGTGTGAAGGAAGAGTCGATGAGACTCGGGAATCTCTTGAAGTTGAGGCGGAGTTAGACATTCAAGTAGGATCATCAGATTTTCTTAGTGTGTGTTTATTTACGGAGCATTCTGTTTTAGCTTAGGTGGAGAGTAGCCGAGCAGCGATTCCACTATTGAGCATTAGCTGTGTCAAGGATATTATTTCTGAGTACGAGGAGGCGTGCGAGGGACGGCTCGTCACAGAGATTGAGGTTGTGAAGCCAGGGTTGTGGCTTTGATGGTGTTCACATGTATTAGAATTTGAGTATTTTAATATATGTTGTATAGGAAACCAAAACGTTTGAAGCTCTTAGAACTGTGGATATAGTTTGATTCGCCCAGTTGGTATCTTTAAGCCGTTATTGTAGTATGGGCGAGGCGTTTTTATCGCATGTGTATCGTGTGATTGATTGGGACAAGTTATATTACAGGTGATGTATCTGGGTGAGCTCTCAGAGTACAAAGGCTGATTTTCGTGAATGTCGGATTACGAGCATCCTGAAGTAAATCATAAGATTATGGTGTCATTGAATGGGAATGGAGCGTCTAATTGTTAAAATATATAAAGTTTTGATAGCAAAACTCATGAGCTCATATAGTATAATTCATGTTTATAAAGTTACATATATAGCCCAAGTGGGAGATTGTTGGAGTAAAATTAAATATATGGGTTGATATATTAAATAAATATAAATTATAGGCTATCAAATGAAAGTTAGGCTAATTAGTGATTAATTTTAGTTTTAGGGTCTTAGTGTATATTATAAAGTGTGGACATTAATGTGTAGAGACAAGCGTAATTTCTATTTTTATGATGAGTTAAAATAGAAATTACGAATAACGATATTTGCATATAAATAGGCATGATTGTTTTACGAACATATAATTGTTTATAAACGAACAGGTTGTTTATAAATAGGGATCATAGTCCTGGAATCGCACAGTATTTAATTCTTATAGTTGATTGTTTATAGAAATATTAAACGAGGAAAAACTAGTGTAGATACGGAAGATCATAAAAACTCAGAATCTGAATTCAATCA
Organism: Tetrastigma voinierianum; assembly: GCA_016808115.1. Lineage (NCBI taxonomy): Eukaryota > Viridiplantae > Streptophyta > Magnoliopsida > Vitales > Vitaceae > Tetrastigma > Tetrastigma voinierianum. The sequence goes on along the minus strand of JAEQBH010008865.1, from coordinate 123,835 downwards.
TTTCAATATTTTTTATGGATTCAAGAAATATGACAGCCATCCCGATATTTGATTAACTGATGATTGATATGAATATTTATTTATTGTGATAGTTTTTCACACCAATGAATTTAATCACATATATGCCCCTCTACGAAATCATAAATCCTATATCATTAAGCCACTATGACACCCTTTTGTTGTGTTGTAAGTTTCAAATATTTAATTTCTATGTGATTTTTCTGTAGGGCTTTGTTTGTTCTAATTTTGAGAAAATCAAAGGAAAAAATAAGGAAAAAAATAAAAAGAAAAATGAAGGAAATTAAAATAAGATTAAAATTCCAAATAATATTTTTATTTTGCTACACTCAAAATGAATTTTATTGTTTAAAACTCGTCAATATAAATGTTAAATAATTAAATTTCTAAGTAATTTTATTTATGTATGATTTTCTTTAGAAAAATTTATAAGAAAATTATGTTTCTTAACATTTTTTTTCTTTCCTTAATACTTTCTAAGAACCAAACACAATATCTTTTTTTACATCTATTCACTTAGGATTTACAACGTTGCGATATTATCTTATCGGATATCCAAAATTGATCTTCGCATGCCGTCAAACGCTTTAATCCTTTGAGTGATACCTTATTATTTAAATTTTATTAGAACAATTAAAATATAAAAAATAATCTACTTTAGCATTTTTTCTTACCTTAGTACTTCATGAAACCAAAGCGTAGCATAGTGTTTTTGTGCCATCGACATTTTTAGTGCACCTGTGTAGTACATTAGGTTCTGTTTTTCAAAATAGTTATTAATAAAGTTTTTATAATATAGAGAATGTTATTATGGACATGTTTGTTTACAAAAGCTTTTTTAAAAACACGAAAAATATAAAAACACAAAGAATTAGTGAACAATTAACATTTTTTCAGAAAACGGTTATCAAATAAATTAGTGTTCTTTAAAAATTATTATTATTATTATTTAAATTAAAGTGTTTTCTATCATTTCCGCATGAAACAAAAGAACCATAGGGAGTTAATTATATGTCTTCTACGTAGCTTTCTTGTTCTCTTTCTTTTCTAGAAATTAAAAAAAAAAGAAAAAAAAATTTCATGGTTGTTCAATGACTAGACAATTTAATGATGGTAAATTAAAAGATCCAAATAATTTATGCACTCACGCACCCTGCATGTGACATTAGTAATAATGGAGAATGGACTGACCCCTTTGCTTTTCTGTTATTTTCAATTATTGTGTTCCTGAAGAACTAACTTTTAAAATTGAGCTTTGAATAATTTATTTTGCTTTATGTGAAAAAAAAAAAGTGCTTCAACGAAATCTGCACTCAAATATAATCTCGATAAAAGTCTCAATGACGAAAGAATGATTTTTTCGTTGCAAGTTTCAAGAAACATTTTAACAACTAATTTGGGAATCATCTAAAAATTAGATCATTAGTGTAATTAATTTGATTCTAATATTATTATTCTAATTTGTTATCAGAATGAATTGAACAACCAATCATTAGATATCAAATAGATATCGCAGAATCAATGATTCAAATAGACCATTTTTTCTGGAATGTGTTTCACTAACTATTTTTTGTTAATGCGTTTTATTTCTTCATAGAAGGTTGTGTTGAAGCTCTTTTTTTTTTTTTTATTTCAAGCTTTGTGCTTGGTTGGTTTTTTTTTCAATTTTTGTTTCTTTCATGATTAAATAAGATTTTGTAAAAATTGGGTCAAATTAATCCCATCGTTAAATCATGGAGTTTGATTCACTTTTTTATTTTTATCATTTCAACTTTTAGGAACTGAGGTGACTTTGATTGAATAGGAGTAGGGACGAAAATATTTGAAATATTGAAGAAAGAGAAAATGAGGGATTGGGGCAGTAGTTACAGTATCAAAATGCTTATACAGTATCTTTAATTAATTTATTTTTTTATAAAAGCGATTCTTTAACTATATATTAACAAACTGACTAGCTGATTTGAGCTTCTTTTTTCAATAGAGGTTATTTACCATAATTTATTTCCTAATATCGAATTTACATAAGTTAATTTAAAAAATAAAAAGGCAGGTTCTTTTTTTCGAAACATAAAAAAGTAATTTCTAAAATCTTATTATTACAATTTACCATAATTAATTTATGGAATAATTTCAACTTTTGAAAAAAAAAATATAAAATATAAGTTTGTAAATATATTTATAGAATATATTAATGCAACTTATGGAATATAAGCTTGAAAAATATATTTACAACATATTTTCAATTTATCATAATTAATTTATGAAATAAAATAGTTTTTCTTTTTTTCGAAAGCATAAAATAGTTTTTCTTAATATGGGAATTTATATAAGTTAATTTGAAAAATAAAAAGCTAAGTTCTAAAACCTTATATTGTGCACATGAATTTATGAATTGAAATTTTATTATCTTAAATTTCAAGCTGCACATTAATTCATTATTTTTTAAAATCAAATGCAAAGTTTAATATACAACCGATTTTATCTTTTTTTGAAAGGAAACGAATTTTAATCTTAATCTTGATGAATATCAATAATTTTAAATTAAATATTTATTATTAATTATAACATATTATCCATGTGCATCCAATATTTGTAATTTGTATCAAGTAATATATGTATTTTACTTAATTTTATATATATAAAAATATCTACATAATATTTTACCGATATTTCGGATTCAATCATACGAACCCAGTAACTTTTCAATTTGCTGACCATTTCGAACGTGAAACGTACATACATTAGACCCCACGAAACGGAGAAAGTTGGCTTTATGCGGCCAACTGAGATCTTATCGGATCTTGGAATTGAAATCGAAGGTCTAATCCTTTTGAAAAAAAATCTCAAAAACTAATACATATTTTAAAATAATGTAAGATAAGACCATAGTTGATGATTATACTTTTAAAATTTTTAAATAGCTTTATGTTATAAAATAGAAGAACAAGAGAGCGAGAGATATAGAAGAAACGGGAGGAATTTCTTGTCGCCGTATTGTGTTATTTCATCTGAGTTATTATTTATAGGGTTTAATGCATGAATAAAATTGAATGTGTATATAAATCATGCCTGCAGCATTTTGTAACCTACGCATTCAATGTACCTAATGTGTGAGATTAATGGAGAGTTTATGGACATCCCTTAATATTGTTCATGTCTAAAAACTGAATCCGTAATCTTTGCATAATTAAAGCGCTACAGGGAAAGCAGGTGGGAATGAATAATGGTGAAGGAAAAAATAGTACAATTATAAAAATTTACTACCCCTCTTACCGACATACATTTAAATCTACAGTCTGCTGATTCCCGTCTTTATGAGCATGTGTGAAATATCTGCTGATCGTTTCGACGTGTTTGAGGTATTTTGTATGTTAGTTGTTTCGCGAGTTAAATGCAGCTTGTGGAAGAGACGTACAAAACTTAAAGGCAAAATTGTAATTTGTCAAGGGGCTTAAAAGTCATAAGTTAATAAGAATTAAGAGGCAAAGTATAAATAATAGATGTGAACAATTCTAGGAGTCTAGAGCTTGAAATGAAATAAAGGAAACTCAAATACAAATAATAAGAGTTATGGGCTTAAAAGCAAATAATGAAACTTTAACCCAAAAATGGGTTTTGGAGGGCCAAACATGGCCTTAGCAATATGGATTAAAAGATTCAAAATTGGTCTCCATTTGGGAAGGAACAAACCGTATGGGGAGAAGGAGAAGAGAGAGAAGAGGAAGAGGAAGAAGAATAAGAGGAAGAAGGAAGGAGTCAGCCAGGTATGGAGCTAACGCCGAGTATGGGAGGCTTTGGATTTGTATGGATCGCATGGAATTTTAAAAGCTTTTGTATGGTGAATATATTATCTTCAAAGCTAGGGTTTTGACAAATTGTATCAAACCTTGGATTCTTGAAAATAGGGTTGATAAAACCCCCATATAGTGCAAAGATAATCATAGAATCCTCTCTTTAGGATAGTTCATGGTTAATTGAGAGTCTTTGAGTTAGGGTTTAGAATAAACTCTAACTAAACATCATGTTTAGCTTATGTATGGGTTAAGACCCATATTAGAGTGGGTTTGAAAGAAAATCATGATAGGTCTTTGAAATAAGAGAAGGATTGAATGATAAATTGAGTAGAAAATGGATTATAAGATGAATTTAGATTGAAATGAAGTATTTATGAGGTATAGAGTTGATTGGGATGGAAAGTGCATGAAAAATGGGAAAATACACATTCTGGAAGCTTTAGAGCTTCACGTACAATTTGAACTGTATCGATACAACGTGATTTACGGTCGTTTTTGCCAGGCATGCGGGGTGAGAGTTAACGTGGCGGTACAACCTGATTCTGAGTTTTCAGTTTCGACCAGTTTTGTTATTTTGGCCCATAACTTACTCATTTCTTATCGATTTGAGTGATTCAAGTAGCTGCATGACCAGACTTCAAGGAGAACAAAACTTAAGAATAGGCATCGACAAATTCACAGTCCTAAGTGGCCACAAAATTCACTCAAAATTGATTAAGTAGTATAGTAATTCTGATTTCAGTTTTGAACATAGAGTAGTCCGGGTTGTTTCGGACGTAACTTGAGTTTCGGTGCTCCGAATTGGGTGATTCCAGTTGGAATAGAACCCTTAGCACCTTATCTTTAAAAGAATACAATGACCTAGAGTCAAACATGAAGTTAGGATCCCGGAAAAAATTAGTAATACGAACTGTTCTAGTGTAATCCGGGTAAACCGACTAGTTGGCATGAAAATACCATAACTTTAGTTTAGATCCGATTGGATTGATTAAATTCCTAAGTAAAAGTAGATTCATAGAGGAATAAGAAGAATATATGAATGAGGTGTGATTTCACTTGAATATTGCATGATATGAGATTCCATGTGTAATAGGCTTGAAACAAAGGAAAATGTAGAAAATGAAATGTATAGATGTGTTCATGAAACATGAAAATGATATGGAAAATGAGTAAGCAATTGAAACATGAATGCGTATATCGCCAGGCTGCATAATGTGGACAAATGATATATGATTATTATACATATAACAGAAAATGATAACAAATGATAGGAATATATGAATGAGTATACATGAATGAGTGTACGTGAATGAGTATATGAACGAGTATACGTAAATGAGTACACATGAATGGGTATACGTGAATGAATATTTGAATAAGTATATCTGAATGAGTATGTGAAATAAGTATAGAGATTGAGTATATCTTTGAAAAGATAATACGAGAGTGAAATTGGAATTGAAATTTGATTGTGATTGGTTATGAATGCTATTTTGAAATATATATAAGTATATATATGATGATTTGAATCATTGTTATTCGAAATATTTGTCATACATACTCATGTATCGTGTATTTGCACTACAAGTGAAATTCTTGCATAAAAAGTAAGCCCGATTTGAAATGTGATGTTGAATGACTGACATGGCGGAGATTCTGGCCCAGATTCGTCATGAAGGTAACCGTGGTGTTAAATACGAGGAAATCACATTGCTCTTGAATGACAAGCAGACGGGATTCAACAAGCGAATCACATCGTGAATCGAATTCTATAGCTATATGTGAGACGGTTATATTAAATGCGAGAAATCACATTGCACTCTTGGACCAATGACATGTGAATTCACCCAGCGAATACGCCGTGAATGTCGAATTCTCTCTCTTCCATATGTGTGAGACGCGATAATTAAATCTGAAAATCACATTGCTCTTGAATGACAAATGACGATTCAACAAGCGAATACATCGTAAGATATCGAATTCTATAGCCAAATGTGAGGCGGTAATGGTGAATCAGAGATCACATTGCTCTTGAATGACAAAGCAGAGCCGAGATTCGACAGCGAATATGTCATGAATATAATTCTGGGCCAAAACGAATCATGCCAAATAAATCGTTGCTCTGATAAAATGACAGGCGAGATTCGAGTGATGCGCCGTGAATGTCGACTTCTATAGCCATATGTGAGACGGTAATAATCGAGTGTGAAATCACATTTACTCTTGAATGACAAACGGGCGGGATTCCCACGAGTGAATCTGTCGTTGAATGTAGGCTTCACATAGCTATATGTGAAATCACCAGCGATAAGCGAATGACATTAAAAATTGTATTGTTTAAAGTATCTTTTATATTACACGGACATAGTAAAAAAGGCATCATTTGTAAATGCATTTTATTGAATGTAAATATTAAGGGTCTTTTGAAATTATAAGTGTTTATGGGATTGCCGAAAGAAGTGCTTCGTAATTAAAAAGTCTAAAATGGAATAACATAAACAAATGTTTGGAAAGATAGTGCAAAATGTCGGAGTAAACCGGGCTCGACTTAGATCCATGACCGGGTGAAGTCGAGAGTTCGAATTCGCGACACTTTGAAAAGAAAAATTAATAAGGCGAAATAAATGTTTTTTGATTTAAAGCGTCGAGGTAAGCGGGCTCGACTTGGATCATAAGCCCGGGTCAAGTAGGGGATTAGTGCGACACTTTGAGAAAAATGAAAATTTGTAAAATGAAAACAAAAGTTTACTTGGGCATCCCCGGATCCACGAAATGTAATTTCTAAAGGGAGTTGATTAATGGCTTGGTCGTGATAGTGATAAAGAGTCTAATATGTATTGGTATTAGTGCGGTTGAACTGTATGAAATTGATATGATTTGATTTGTTTTGAATTGCTATTGTATACGTATAAGTTTACTTTGAATATGATTTGATCTGACATACATGTAGTAGATATGAGTTACAACCTGTAAAATACATGACACAGGAAAGTAATATGAACAAGATAATGATAAGGAATTTGAAAAGAATAAAATCTACATGTATGATATGAGATGAGTTAAGTCACATAAAAATAGGCTTCGTTATATGCATAAGTAAATGTAAAAAAGATAGTGTGGCCGGTGTTATTGGTCGTTCTGCTTGTCTGTATGTTTCCCATAGTAAGCTTGCACGAGATTGTCAATCCCAGTGTAGGTCACGAAGAGGAGATAAAGAGGACGGGACATTCCACCGGCAGTGCGGGCCATCTCGGAGATAGGTGCTCACGGCACTTTTCCGCAATCTCGATGTTTGTATTAGATATGTACATGTATAAGTAATTGTATAAGTAATGGGACTTAGCATATGTGTAGAGATTTTAATGGATACCACTCCAGTGGTAACTCCTTTGTATATGTGAATGACTTTTGGTTATTACAAAAATTATTTGTATACCCACAGGTATAAGTTAAGCTAAAATAATAATAATAATAATAATAATAATAAATAAATAAATAAAGAGTCCCAGTATATGGTTTCGCACCCACGGCAGGTCGGACTCCTTGATCGGGTCGAGGCAGGTTGGGGGCGTGACAGAACTAGCCTTTCAAATGTTGCAGTCATTAATACCGTAATAATTATTCACCGGTTACAGTCATTACCCGTAATAATTATTCACCGGTAAATGTGTGGTTATTCACAGTTATCAGTGAATCATTTATAACACTTCCCCTTGAATGACCATCACCAGATTGTTAGTACTGCCTCATTAAAAACCTTGCCAGTAAAACCCAGTGGGACAAAACCTGGACGAAGGGAAAAAATCACATTATCTAACATCTTTATTCTCTCATCTGGTAGTGACATAATTATATTGTCTTCAACTTTCTTTTCAATTTGAAGATCTTTAAGCTGGCGCATGCCAACTTGTCGTACAAGTTTCTTGAATGTTGCATAAGACAGGGATTTAGTAAATAAATCTGCTAGATTATCATTGGACCTTGCATTTGCATCAATTTCCTGATCTTTTGAAGTTCATGAGTGTAGAAGAACTTTGGCGAAATGTGCTTAGTTTGATCACCTTTAATATCCTCCTTTAGTTTAGGCAATACATCTGACATTTGTCTTCCATATAATCTGGTTGGATTATTCTTAATTGAAGATAATCCACATGATTCTCTGATGTGTTGTATCATGGATCTCAACCAAACACATTCTCTACTAGCTTCATGCATCGCAAGTAATTCTGAATGATTTAAGGAGGTGGCCACCATCGTTTGTTTAACTGATCTCCAGGATATTGCAGTATTTCCATAAGTGAATATATATCCTGTTTGTGATCGAGCTTTGTGAGGGTCCGAAATATATCCTGCATCTGCATAGCCAAGTAATTGTGGTTCTATTGCTTTGGAATAAAATAATCCCATGTCACTTGTCCCACGGAGATATCTCAACATATGTTTGATTCCATTCCCGGTGCCTTTTAGTTGGAGGCCAGGTTATCTTGCTAATACATTGAAGTATGCGTGGGTATAATTTGCAAGATACATTGAATTGCACCAATTGCACTGAATATGGTACTTGAGACCAATGTCTTCATTTTTCTTCCTTGAAGTAGGAATGGATCTTTAGTTACTTCAAGTGACCCATAACAACCATGGGAACTAAGAGTGTAATTATCCATATAAAAGCAGGACTTTTACGTATATGATGATTGATGAATCAATACATCATTCAAACAATACTCGATACGCAGGCGAGACAATATCTTGTTTCCAATATCTTTCATCTCAAATTCCTTTTAAATAGTTGGTACATTTTTGATGAGCTCTTTAGGAGTCCCAATCAAATTTAAATCATCTACATATACTGCTATTATTTCCAATCCATTTTCTGTTTTCTTGATGAAAACACATGGACAAATTGAATTATTCACATATCCTTCTTTGAGTAAATGCGAGACTAGCAGTTATACCACATTTGACCCGGTATTTTAATCCATATAAAGATCTTTTAACTTGATTGAATCGTACTCGTGGTTTTGAATTCATTGCTTCGGGTAATGGGATCATGATTTTCATATATACATTAACATCTAGAGATCCATATAAATGTTGTGACTATCCATCGAGGCGCATATCAGTCCTTACGCTAAAGTTATCAAATATCGAATGTGATTGCGTCCATTCACGGAAGAACTCTCCTCATAGTCAATTCTAGGTCTTTGTGAAACCTTGAGCCTGGCGCCTTATCCCTTGCTTATTTCATTTTCTCATTTCTCTTTACGTACAAGACCCATCGATATCAACATGTTGTATATATTTGTAGGTGTTTGAACTACTGGTCCAAATACCTCTCGTTTAGCCAGTTATCTTAATTCTGTTTTGATTGCTTCCTTCCATTTTAACCAATTGTTTCGATGTCGACATTCATTCACATTTTGCGGCTCTTGATCTTCATCATTTCTTCACTTGGAAAGAAAAAGCATCATTTATGTGGGTAGTATTTCGATCCCATATTCTTCCCTCATGTATATAATTGATAGAGATCTCTACATTGTTATGTACCGGTGCATCATTAAGAGATAACTCTTTGACTTGTGCCTCTGCAGGGGCTACTTGTTCATCGACCTGGGGCTTAACAGTTATATGCTCTTCAGGAGTCATAGATATAACACTTTTCCTTTTTCTAGGTGTGTGCTTGAGCCAATAGGTCTTCCACGTTTAATCGTGGCTTAGGTTTATTGTCATCTTTGCTTTGTAATTTTCCTATTGGGATTTCAATCCTCATTGCAGGATATTTCTGTTGGGATATGTGTTTTGTAGCTTTTGTTGAATCAATAAAAGTATCGGGCAGATGGTCGCAAGACCTTAAATGAGTATGTTACGAACTTCTAGTTCAAATTGCTTTATGCAGGGGATCAAGGTGAGATAAAGATGACTCATTCCATGCCCTTCTCGCCATTCTTACGGAGATGGCTTATCTCCCCAATGGCTGGGAAAAGATTTTCATCAAAAGTGACAATCTTCACCGTCGAGCAGTAAAAACTTCCCATAGAGGCTCGATATAATTTATAATAGATGTGAATTGAAAACTGACATAAATACCAAGGCGGCGTTGAGGACCTAACTTAGGTCGTGTGTGTGAGTGATAAATTCTCATGTATAATGAAATTTGCAAATCACGAAATATTAGGTTGATAACACTTTGTGAAGTTGTAATGGTGTCATCATGATTAGCTGTAGGGCGAAGAGCGAATTAAATGTCTGGCATATGTGCCTCATCCCAGTACGATAAAGGAATTGGTTTCAAAAGTAATGGTCTAGCAATCAATTCACGGATGTTTGATAAAGATTCAGCAGCCCATTACGAAAATGAACATGACAGCGGGATGTGACATCTATGCAAATAGACATATAATAATCAAGGAATGCTTGAGATGAGAATTCACCAACATTATCAAGACAAATTGTCTTGTGGGGTGATCGGGTGTATTTACGAGTCGAATTATTTGAGCCCAATAATCTAACAAGGCAATATTTCTACTAGAAATAAGGCATACATAAGACCGTAGTGGATGCGTGATTAAAACCATAAAATAACGAAAGGTCCACTAGGTGAATAGGCCCTAAATATCATGAACAGATTACAGAAGCGGGGGATTCAAATGTAACCTTTGTAAAAGATGGTCTAATAATTAATTTGCCTTTGGAACAAGCAGCACAAGTACAGATAAGGGTAAGTCGTTCGTGCCAAAGTAAAAATGCATTGGAGTCATTGAACTTCTGGTTCATGACAGCATAAGATTCAATAGATCTAATAGTTGTCTGATATAACCCATAAGATAAAGAAGACAATTGTTCCAAGATACATTTTGCCTAGAAATAATGAAATAATGAGTAAATACTCATTTTCATCGATTCATAGTTTCAATATGATATCCATTTCGAAACGAATATCTTTGAAACTGAGTAAATTTCTACTAGATTTATTAGAATAAAGAGGCATCTTGATATGGAATTTGAGTGCCTTTGGTAGAAAAATGGTGGCTCTTCCGGAGCCTTTAATCATGTCAACAGGACCTGAGATAGTATGAACATTAGATTGAGCTAATGTGAAGTTTGAAAATACTTCTTATCCAAAGCAGATCGTGTGGTTATTGGCATATGATCGGCCAAGGCATGCATCTGGCTTTGATGGCATATAATTAACAAAATAAAAACAAAATTTAAGTAGAAAATCAAAGTTACGCGTATAGATAAACGTGTTGAAAAAGCGGTATGGAAAAAAAATATAGCATAGAAAATGTGGGATAATCATAGTAATACCGATCATAGCACACATTGCCATCCCAATCAAATGGTCAATTTTTTCCATAGATCTTCAAAAAAATCGAAACATCGGAAATGTTTCAAGATCTTACCATCATTATCAAGAAGGATCATCGATCCATAGTGTCTTTAAATCAATAAAATTTGTTTCAATTTGCTTGTCTTTTCCGGTGACCTTTCATTCCACATCTGTAACATTCAGTCTCATAAACCTTTTTGTTATGTGGCCCTGTTGCCTTTCCAAATAATTTTTATGAACGATTCAACTGCTAGTTGTTGGAGGTATTGTTCTTGTTTTAAGATTGATTATAATCACCTCGATTCCAATAATTATAGCAACCATGACCATGGCCTCGGCCTCGTCCATAATATCCATGTCCATCGCCATGCCGCTGAGTCCCATTGCTTAGTTAGCATTGGCCGAGGCAATGGTATAGATCGATGAGGCGGGTGGAAGCGGGCGAACGGTCGAGCCTTGACAGACTGTTTTAGAAAAAGAAAATAATTCTTCTTCATCTTCAAGCATCGGACTTGAAAGGAATTTTAAAGCGTGGAAGCTTGAGGAATTTGGTTTTACAATAGAGTTCAAGCGAGCTTTTAACCGAAATTGGAAGTACGAAAATAAATTTCAAAAATATTACAGGACTATGAAATTGAAATGTCGGCTTTTTCTTGTTTTATGATTTTGTAATATCGTGCCCCGGAAATGCGAGTTCCACTGGATTTTGAGCTTTCTGACTTTATGATTGTTCGAGCTTTCGTGCTGATAACGTATTATAAAATAGAAGAACAAGAGAGCGAGAGATATAGAAGAAACATGGGAGAAATTTCTTATTCCTTCATGTGTATTGTGACTCGTCGAAAGCTCCCCTATTTATAGGGTTTAATACATGAATACATTAATGTGTATATAAATACGTAACCTACACATTTGTAACCTACACATTCAATGTACCTATTAATATCGAGATTAATGGAGAGTTTATGGACATCCATAATATTGTTCATAATACTTTAGCAATTTTAAGCTTAAATTGATACAATAATTGGTGGCTAATTATACGGCTTTGAAAAAAATTTAAATATTTAAAATCAGAGTTACTAATTGCCAGTTTAAAAGCAGTGATTAAAGCAAAATTTTATTATATATAATTTATCATATTAATACGACATTTTTTTATGGAATAAAAAAAATTAAAATATTTAACTTTTCCTATCCGGAAAAACGAAACGACGGCTACGGCAATGTCTTAGAGTGTATCTTGGCTGGGAGTGACGATTCAGCGTTCGTGTCGTGTCGATATCTGAATCGTGTGATGATGCCCCGAACCTGGCTTCGTCCCCGAGCCAATAAGCGTGTTAATGTTCGTTAATCTAAGCCGTTCGTTTTATTATTCGTATTAAGCGTGTCAATCACGGAACCTTGATATTAATTGATTATTTAAGATAATATAGTTATAATTAATCATTCATATTTAACAAAATAGCAGTAAATTTAACATATTTATTAATTTTATTATTTAAAATAAGAAATTATGATTAATAATTTATATTTAACATAATAACTTATTAAATAAAATTAATTAATTAATATAATAATTAAACAAATCAATTCAAATTAAATTTATATTAAATGATCAACATAATATTATTTTAACATTAGTAAGAAGCAAATATAAATCAAATATAATTATATTCCATCAAAACCAGGATTAGAATTGTATCGTGTTCATACTAATCTTAGATCCGGACCATTGAAATCCACGTTTTAATATCTGTCTCACATTGTCTGGAAGTCTGACATAATAAAGCTACAAATCAGATATGCTTTTAAAAATAATATTTAAATATAAATGCTTTTGGGTGAAACACAAGGTGCAGCTGGCAGTGTGAAAAGTTCCATCTCTTCCATAATCTTATCTTATCTTGATGAACATTGGATTCTCCTGTCAAACCTGTAAACTTCTAATCCAACAATTTAATCATACAGTACTGCATTTATAGACTAATTGTGAAAAATTCCATCTCTTCCATAATCTTATCTTGATGAACTTTGGATTCTTCTGTCAAACATGCAAACTTCTAATCAAACAATTAAATCATACAGTACAGCATTTATAGACTAATTTCGAGATTTTCATGGCTGTTGTTGTTGATAACGGGTTTTATGATTTTTATGAAAAATTATGTTTGAAAACTTTGCTACAATGTAAAAATTTCCAAAAGTATTGTCTACATTTCAATTGTTCTTTCTTATATTATACAATTGTAAACATTTCAAATCTTTTTCGAAGAAAGTCAATTTTCTGAATAAAATTAAAAATGACCATTTACTAATTAAAGTTTATCATATGTGTTTTCAACGCTTAAGTTGTTTTAAGGAATAAGACAATGTTTTGAAGAACAATAACCAAAAGCTATCATTGAATATTAACATTGAATTTATTTTTGCTGTATCTATATTAATTAGGTGACCGCGCCAAAACAAATCAACCAAAATCTTGTTTTGAGATGTATCATATTTCTTGTTACTGTTTTGAAATATTATTTTTATTTTTTATTATTGTTTTTAGAGTATCATTTTCTTTCCTATTATTATTTTGGAATATTAGTTATTTCCTTCAATTATCCTTATATTATGTCAAGAGTATAAATAGATGTTTTGGAACTTTGATCACTTTATTAATTTATCAAAAATTTAAAGTTTTAACACTTTGTTTTCTGAATTGAGAATTTATGTTTGGACTAAAGCGTGTTTGTGTTATTGATCTGATTAGTTGATCAATCTTGCTACACAATGTGTGTTAGATAATGAAAATACCTTTAAATCATTTTTCCTTTTCATTAATTGAAAACCAAATATAGTTTGAATTTTGATACTATTATATCTTTTGGTTTTATGTAAAATTTAAGCATATTACAATAAAACTGGTAGTTTTCATGGCCTAATGCAATTTGAAGTGTTTTGGTCATGCCCAAGCTTACACTAAGAGCACAATATTGTATTATGCAACTTTTTTTGACAGAAAGAATAGGATAAAAAAAAAAGTACTGGAGGGGATAATAAGAGAAAAAGTTGTTAAAGCTCTCCTTAGTCATGATTTGATAAAATTGTAAGGATATTTTTTTGACAGAAAGAATGGGATAAAAAAATAGTACTGGAGGGATAATAAGAGAAAAAAGTTGTTAAAGCTCTCCTTAGTCATGATTTGATAAAATTGTAAGGATAATTTCGGTTACAGTTATGATTTTGTCATGGTTTGACAAAAAAATAAAATCTTTTCTCCTTCTTATGATACAATAAACAAAACTTTCTGGAGTATTTGTTGTAGGTGCACACCAATAAACACCTCAAAATTCACTAATTTAACATATTTTTAGTTTTTTTTACTACTATATATACATTCATGCATATTGATTACATCATTGTAATATTTATTCTCAAAGACTTGAACTTGAGATCTCCCATAAACTCATCCCACCCTTTTACCACTTGAGTTAAACCATAAGGACATATATTTTTAGTTTATAGTCAGGAAAAAGTAAGAATTATGGTGGAAGAATGGATTATTTGAAAAAAAAAAAAAAAAAGGTGGGTGGAAGCATGGAATCATTAAAAAGATTAAGCATGGAATCATTAGTGTCCCTCGTGTCCCTCGTGCCTCCAACTAAAGGAAGTAGTTCATTATAAACTCCAGGTTGTGTAATCGTGTTGGTGTTAGTATACACCCTTTGAGGAGCCATTGTCCTAACAGGATTAGGACATTCTCCATTGGAAATTTCAAACTTCCCTCTTCTCTCATATGGGGAAAATCATGATTTTATTTGTTTGGAAGCAGTGATTACACAGCCTGCCAATTCTGGGAAGCGCCCCGAGTTCAATTGATAGTTGTCTTTGAATATATGGCTATTTGCTGATGTCGAGAAGTCAATTATGTCCTCTATGGTCCGACCATCTTTGAAATTGCTTTTAGGATGGCCTCTTGTGCCCGAGATTGTTCTTCTCGCTCTATAGCATTAGCCTCAATCCGCTGGTTGCTTACGTATATTTATTAAACTGTCTGTGAGCTTGCCATACTCTGACATGGCTTTAGTTTTCGCAGACATAACTTTGAGTTGTTTAGAGTTAGCCTCTGCTTGAGTAGCCATTTTTTCATCAAAACGTTGTCATTAACATTCCAATCTTGTAGATTTATAATCATTGCAAACTAACAACATTGGAACATGAATATCATCATCATCTATATTACCTATGTCAAGCTTCACTCAGAATAGATTATAGATGTAATTCTCTTGAAAATCTGTATTTCTCTCAAATTGTTTCCTGTAGTTGAACAAGTCCTTCAATGTTATGTTGAATCTTGAGTCCTAAGACTCCAAGATGATTTTACTTCTCAATTTTGGTGGCATCTGAATCCACTGGATGATGTTTCACGAGTGGTTACATAGATATAAAAATATGTTGTGGTGATTTTTGAATCTCACACGAAACATACAAAATATAAGTGTGTGAGCGTGCTATGAAATTAAATCGTTTCCAAACTAGAATAACTCATAGATCAAACTTCTAATCAGGTTATGTAGGTTCCTTGGTTCCCTTGTCAGTTCCTAGAATCAAGATGGAAACGTCACGGAATAGAAAAGATTGTGCGAATAATCACTAGAAAAGTGTTGTTGATTCTTATGAATGAATAAAATAACATGATGTTTGAAAGTTAATAAGATTTGAATGATATTCACAGTAGAATATTAAAATTCTTCGAAGTAAATATTGGTTGTTGTGAAAACAGTATTTTGTTTGAAAACTTCATAAACTTAAATAGAACTTGCAATCATAGAGTTGAAATTGCTAGAGAATATATTGAATTTCACTACGAATAAATGAAATAACAGCATTTGGAATTTACCCAAAAGCTTAGCATACAACTAGGAATTAATTGTTGAAGCTAGGATTTGTTGGTTGTTGGGTTGATTGATTTCTTAATTGGTGAAATCAATTGATTGGTTGATTGGCTCCCTTTTTTATTGGTCTCCTCTGCTCCTTTTAGGCGTAGAAGACACTTGTTGCCAAGTCTTTGTTCCTCCCCATCTCTGAATACTTCTGTTTCCGATTAAAGGCTTGTTTCTCAAGAACTCCTTCACGTCTCTATTGTGGAGTCTTGATCCTCAAGAATTCTTCCATGTCTCCATCATGGAGACTTGTTCCCCAAGAATATTCCACATCAGCACATAATTCCCAGTTCTCTGCCACCTTTGATAATGCTTCGTTTGACTTCTATTTTTTTTTTTTAAATTCATAAATATCTATGAACTTCTTCTATGGGCTTATACAAATGAATATGGGCTCATTTCTTTTGGACTTTTAGTTATGGGTTTGGGCTTAGGCCTAACCCATTACTAAATCATATCAAAATTTCAATTTGGGTGCAAACAATAATTAAATAAAAGCTTAAGAAAAGGTTAGCTCTTTTTTAGATAGTACCCTAACGTCAACATGATTACTAAGATGAAAGCTATGAGTTCAATAAAGTAAACCTTATATTATCCTTCTAGTTATGATCTTAGTAATTAATGAAAAAATATATATGAAAAGTAATGTTTTAATGACAACTCTTTCACAAAATAGCTTTTCATTTTCCCTAATAAAAAGTACAAAAATTTAATAATAAGAAAGTACAAGCCCATTATATTTAGCTCTTGTGATAAAATGTTTAACATTAAAAAATAAACGGGTATATGGAGGGAAATAGTTCTTGATTCAAGTCCCAATGAAACAATTTATTAAAGTGTTTAGCTGTAAAAAAGAGTACAAAGTTGTTTTCTATCGTGAAATAAAGAAAGTGTCGTATAAGGGAAAGATATAATTTTTGTTAAACTTCAGCGTATTTTAAAGTATTTTTTAGGATAGTAAAGGTGTCTCTTGTTTCTAAAGGGACATATTTATTTCAATATTAAATTTTTATTGGAATTATATGTGATTATACGTACAAGAGATAGCTTCAGCACAGATCTAATTAATGTTTAACTTTAATTTTCTAATATGTCTGTGAAATTGTGAAAAGTGTATCCTAGAGACACATTAATATAATGTTAAATTTTATAAATTATAGAAAATGTCTTTTTTAAACTTCTATTTACTTACATATTACGTTGTAGTACTTTTGTTCTCACAAAAATTCAATCTTGATTCTTGCTTATGTCATTCCCTCCCTTTACCACTTGAGCTAAACATCAAAGTTAGAAAATGTCTTCTTTGAAACATCAGCAATATATATCCATTTTTATAGTTATAGTAGATAAACATGACTTTGATTTAAGCCATGTTGGGTAAACAACAGTGAAAGCACTTATTTAATAAGAGCTATTAGATGAGAGCGTATGTTATAAATATTTTATTCAATAAGCTAGACTTATTGTGTTTGGATGCATTACTACATAATCACTTGCATGGTTGAATAAGAAAATACCATCATAAATACTTGTAAGAATTGAAATGTTTGAGAATAAATAGCTACTTGTCAAAAGTTTAAAATTTAAAAACTAAAAACTAAAGTGTATATATATATTGAGGGTGTATCTCATTAAGTCAAACCCTTTCAAGGATCCATAGGTCATAAATCAGTTCAAAACCAAAGAGAGTGTGAAAGGATTACCTTGTCGGTTTCAAAAATCGATGAAGCTAGTTGGGGATAAGCGGGCCAGTGAACCAACTCTATTGGTCGCCTCTAATGTATCCACTGCAGTTGAGGTGAGAGAACCTCAAGAAAACCAGGGGTTTGAAATCAAACCAGGTGCTAGCGAGTTTGGTCTCGATGAGGATGAAGAAGATGCTCTCAATCTTCTTCTTCTTCTTAACACACCACTCTCGAACAAAGGGTGGGGTTTCCCCTGCGAGCCCATTTTTGGTGCTAGAGGTTAGGGTTTCTTCCATAATCACATATTTATAGGAGAATCCCACCTTATGAAAGAGACTAACCCCTCATTCCCGAAGATGGAATGTGCTACATGCATCTCCATGCATGATAACATGCTCCCTCGCGAACCTTAATCCCATGGCGGTGCATCTATCCCATTCTCTAAATGAGTCCTCTTAGTCCTGGGATTCCACTATCCCTGAAGCAGCCTAATCCCCAAATTGAAGCCCCTCATGATTGGATCACATCCAAGTCTATTTTAGATCAAATCTCCAATTTCTAAGTGTGTGACCTATTAGGTTCCCGGTTATGTTGGTCACTTGATTCAGCTATTGAATCAAGCAAGTCATGAGCGGTATCTAGTAATACATCATGACCCCTAATTGATTAGAGAGTCAGTAGTCTGACTGTAAGCCCTTCCATAGAATATTACTGGGCAAGTCGTCATTTCACCAATTTGTACCCCACTCAGTTCAAAGCATAGACAATGTGTAGCTCCTACTAGATTAGCTATGCTACATCTGGTGAAGTGATATGGATCTTGTCCATTTGGACTCATTACTCATTAGTTATGCACTTAAAGACACTCTTCATGGAATTTCCACTATGGCCAAGATTTCAAATGTAGTCCTAACAAGAGGCCATAGGTATACTCTCCTTCTATTGGGAGTGGCAAATCCTTTGTTGGCTACTCAGTGCGATGCACTTAAGACACTCTTCATGGAATTTCACTTATTTACAGAGATTTCAGTAGCTGATCACGTGACATAGAGTATACTCTCCCTCTATTGGGAGTGACAAATCCTTTGTTGGCTACTCAGTGCCTTCAGATACTCAAGCTACGATCGTCACCACATGAGAGACCTGCAAGGTAACGAGGAATAAAGTCAAAACAAGGAATCGACATTCAAGATATCCTTGAGCACCTCAAGTCACAAGATACTTGCACCATTTCTATGATAAGACAATCATAACATGTTCAATCAGATCAAATCCATATGAGTGTCATGGAAGGTCTCCGATGAACTCAGCTACTCTTAGCAAGCATCCACATGTCAACTCTAATCATTTCATGATCATAGTTTATAAGATCCATTCGCTACATCCAATCAGGGGTATAACATATGCAGGTTTATCCAGAATTAATAATGTCGGAGTCTCATTAATCTTTTGATAAGGATAATTTAGATCTTAACATAATTTCTAGTGGAATCTTCGCATGATCTCATCATGATTTCCTTCATGCTATGTTATGTATCATGGACTTTATTAATTTGATTTAAGATCATATCAATTCAACGTGTGAACATCAAATTAATGAAGAAGCCTTTCATATTAAACAATATGTAATGTATTGTGCAAAAAGTGCTAAGGCGGTGCCTTTAGAGCACTATCTAACAAACTCCACTTGCGCTAAAGCAATTGCCTTTAGTATATCTTATACCTTGATGAGTGGATGTAGATCCACATTTTTACGGGGAAGTGGCTTGCTTGAATATAGGACATATTCAAATCGGTGGGCATTTATCTAACTTTACATCATGATCCACAAAGATTTCTCAAATTGAGATGGCATCATAAAGGTACTAGTTTAGGCCTTTGAAGAGATCGTGGTCCCTTTTGATTTCGCAATGGTTCCATTGTTATCCCAATACTATAGTATCGAATCAACAATGTTGGGGACCACTCCTAGTTCATAAATGAACTACCTTGTCCAAACCGCTTCCTAAGCTGCCATTGGAAGCAATGATGCATACGATTCAGTATGAATCCATAGTCATCTCCTGCCAGAACTCTTCGACTAGTTTATGCCCATAATTTCCAGTAGAACATTTAGCTTGATTGAGATTTGGAGATATCTCTATTAAATTATTAGTTGGCATCTTACCATAAGATCCCTATCTCCATTAATCAATAATACATCCATAGTCCTTCTTAAGTACTTAAGGATATTCTTGACAGCCACCCACTGACCCTCACTTGGGCCCCACTAGTATCTGCTCATGACTCTCAGAGCATATGATACGTTGGGTCTAATACGTGCATCGTGCGTAGTTGATCCCACCAGTGGCTTATATGGGATCATTCTCACATCGTCCTCTCATCCGTGTCTTTGGACACATGGGCCAGTGTCCCACTAGACAATAGAACGTATCCTCTCTTAGGCAGTCATACTAAACCTCTTTAGCATCTAAGCTATGTAAGTAGACTGTGAAAGACCAAGCAACCCACTCGATCTATCTTTATATATCTATATCCCCAATATGTAGGCCGCTTCTCCAAGGTCTTTCATTGAGAATGTTCTTGGATAACCAATATATATTGACCAGTTGTTCTTTGAGTTATCGTTTCCAATAATGCTGTCATCCACCAAAATACCCCAGGGCCTTGTTGCACTCCACACTAACCTTCACTTGTACCTAAGCTGTTCAATTTGAAGGATATCAAACTCTTTTATTGTCTCATTAAATTGGATATTCCAACTCCTGGATGCTTGCTTCAATCCATAAATGGTGTGATGCCCCATTTCCCGGGGGTCCCGTTGACCACCGTCAACCTACGGAAACCTATGAGTAACAAATGGCCACGTCGGACCCATACATCTATACTCACCAAAATATTATCAACTATATTACAATATTTTCAAGAGTCAATTACACTCTTAGACAAACATATATCAAAATTAAAATTCTATTATGTTTTTACAGAAATATATATCAAAGCCATATGAGCTTTCTTCTCAAAAACAACGGCTAATTAGTGTCGTCTTCTATCTACTCACATTACACGAAATAATTTTTCCCTTGACAGGGTAAGCAAAGCCTAGTAGTGGAATTATCCTACATGGGTTACTCCTCACCTAAGTGCTCATGCAATGGCAAACACACACATTCAAGTGAATTCATGATTCCTAATCGAATGTCTGTGCGATCATGTCTCGAGTCTCACCGACTCCCTCACATGCGCATGCCATGTATGTCGTTTCAAACAAAAATATTTGTTTTGTTACTGACAACCCTCCGATATAAATACATTGGACAATCCTAGGGTGAATTTGTTGAGTATCTCTCAAAAACAATTCATGGGCCTCTCAGAAGCGTGGTGTTGGACGATTTCCCAACACAATTCACGGTTCTTTGCTTCGATAAAATTATTATTTTTGGGCGACCCTCGGATTTATTCATAACATGGCCTCACTCCTATAGTCTAGGATGCCCCAGTGCATATGAAATGCAATGTGCCATTTCACCATAAATCATGTTAATATATTAAGCATGCATATACGAACAGAATTTATCCATAATCATCATGTTATTCACTCATACACAATAATAACATAAAATTAGCTCACATGGGCTAATATAAAAATCCGGCAGTCTGTCTTGGGACTGCCCATAGCATCACACAAATAACATAACATGTTATTTAATCAAGCAATAATATATTCACACTCAAGACCACACACAAAACGATTCACAGTCGAGTTCGAATTGAGAAACCAAGGATTTCTTCGCTCCAGTCGAATCTTTTGGAACTAAAAACACGGCCGTCAGAGCCTCTCGAAGATATCTATTCATTAAAATGGCTCTTAATGAAAATAAAACAAGTAGGAGAAAGCACTTACCTCTGGAGTTTGTCAGGCTCCACAAAACTATTGCAGAAGTACGTAGCCCTTTAAGTGGGGATCAACTGCTTGCTCTTGTCTCGTGAAGTAAGTGTAGGTCGGATTAGGAAAATCTAGAGAGAAGGTAGACACTCTCTCTCTAAAATCTCTCTCTCACGGTTTGCTCTTTTCTCTCTCTTCCTTTTCCTCCCAAACTGGTTTGGAAAGATAAATCAGTCAAGATTTGGTGAAATACTACTCTCATTGCCACATGTCCGATTGCCATTGGTTCCTTTGGATTCACCCTTTATCACTTATCCATCAACAGATTTTCTATCGATGGCGCGATCTTAATGTGTCTCATGTGAGCACACTTAGGCTCATTGTTTGACCCGATGCGGGACCATTAGCTCTTAAACCACTCATAAAGTGCCAAGTGTCAGCATCTCATCTTTATTGAAAACTTGAAATTAAAACAATCTAGATTAGACATTGAAGCGTGTGGTAAATTGAATTTGTGAGGAGACAGTTATTGTAGTCAGTTTGTTGTCAGGAAATCTAGAAAATCCGATTTTTGGTGAAATTACCATTTTACCTTTTTTTAGAAAATTAGAATTTTCTTAGGTTTTACAAATGGATCTCTGAAGTTTGCATACTTAATTGCCATTTCTAGGTATGAAGATCTCTGGTTGTGTCATACATACATCCTTACTTAGGTTTCCTTTGCGAAAAGTCGTTTTCACATCCATTTGCCATATCTCATAATCATAATGAGCAACAATGACAAGGAGTATCCTTTTGGATTTAAGCATAGCTAATATACTAACAACCTTTTCACATTCTATTCCTTGTCTTTGAAAATAACCTTAGCTACTCAGGTCATCCGTGCCTTCAGGTGCGTCTTCTTGTGGTCACTTGCACCCTATGGGTTTTATCCTTAGAGTCAGTTCAACCAAAGTCCATACTGTCGATTCACATGGAATCCATCTCCTCGACTTCATGGCTTAGCTTTCATTTGTCGATTCGAACTATTCAAAGATTCATCATGTGGAGTAAATCATTGACTTGTCAGGTAATACGCCCCATTGTTCACGATGAGAAATCATACTTTGAATAGTATGTATCCACTGTGCTACTAATATGTTTGTGTTTTAGTAGATCAGCTACTACTTCATCACCATGAATAATAACCTGGATTAAGTCACTGACTGCTTCTATTCAGCACTTCAATCCTTACCAAGTTTACCTGCTCCACTCGTTCTCTTAGAAGAAAATCTTCCTCCTCCGAGAAGATCAGATACTTTGAAACAACAACTTTTTGTTCCAATGTGCTTCGTAGGAACTCAAGAAAATTTCTTTAGGATATCTCTGCACACTCTCATTAGATTTAACATCCAAAATTGCCCCATTACTAGTTCGCCTTATGTCGGATAACCTCATACTTTCAGTGAGAAAATAGGATCCCTTTGCTCCATATCCCATATGGAGTAAACCTCAACCGAATTTAGATCGACTTTGTTTAACACTTAAATCAGTCTCACGTGCATACCTCTAAAGTGAATCGAAGGTGATCCGCCTGCCCATCATGTAATTCCTACCAAGTCCAACAAGGTTCAATTTGTTCTTTCACCACACTACTTGGTGGTGTGTAAGGTGGAATCCACTGATAAAGTCTCATTATCCTGAGATAAACTAGAAACTCGCTTAAGATTGCCACTGATCTCATCTAAGTGATTTGATACTTCTCCCAAGTTTTTCTTTCGCTTCATATCAATTCCTAACTTTTCAAAGGATTCGATTTGTATCTCACAAAGATATAAATAATACCCAAAATGATCATCAATAAAGGTAATGAAGTGTATTTAAACTACCTTTGACATTAATGGACAAAGGACCACAAACATCGAAATGTATTAGGTCTAATGGTCCATAAGAATGTTCACCCTTTCCTATAAAGGGTAACTCAATCAACTTTGCTTAACAAGCAAGATGCACACTTGTCAAATGATTCACGATCAAATGACCCCAAGCTACCATAATTGTGTAACTCAGTCATGCGTCTATCACTTGCGTAGCCAAGGTGACAATGC
Organism: Tetrastigma voinierianum; assembly: GCA_016808115.1. Lineage (NCBI taxonomy): Eukaryota > Viridiplantae > Streptophyta > Magnoliopsida > Vitales > Vitaceae > Tetrastigma > Tetrastigma voinierianum. The sequence continues at coordinate 100,104 of JAEQBH010008865.1, read as the reverse complement.
CATGAGTAAGATGATTTCTGATTATCTCCCTTTGGTCTTTTTATTATCATTAACATTTAAAATTGGATTTGACATATCTAACATGTATATCCCATTGCTTAATGTACTGCCAGCATCAAAGACATCATAATGTAACAACCATTATTACAATTTATAAATAAAAACCCTTTTTGTTCAAATAAGAAACTGGAAAAAGTTGTTCATCAATGTTGGGACATAAGAACAATCATCCAAATTTAAGCAAAGATCATTAAGGAGGTTCAAAACACAAGTCCATAGAGCAGTAGTTGCAACTCCTACAACATTGCCCACCTGTAGGTCAGACTCTCCCTTGGCGAGCTTTCTACTGTTCCTTAGGCCTACATATCAATCCATATATGAGCCTATAATTGGGTAATTACATAATCTCTATGTTATAGAGAAATAATATTAACCTTAATGACATAAATACCTGAAGATGATGGTGCATCACATGTCACCTTCTTCTTCAACTCCAAGTAGGCTTGCAATTCCTCTTCCAATGGCCAACTTAACAACAATAGAAGCGTGGTCCTTATAGGTCTTGGTTTTTTTCTACCCACATCTCCTCAGCTTTGGAGTGGATTTACTTTATCTTTCTGTCTTGAACTGAAAATAATCCATAAGCATCACATGCTTTTTCTCCTTTCTTAAAGAAGACTCCGTTGTTTCGAGCAAGTTGATCAACTCGGGTATGGTGGACACGATGTAGTTCATCCCATAGTCAATCACAAACTATGCAAAACTATCGGGTAAACTTGGCGAGAATCAAGTCTACACTTAATTCAAAGTCCATCAAATAACCCAGTTGATTCAACCTCTTAATGTGTTCATACATCTTCAGTGCATGCTGCATTGGGGATGTCCCCTCCTCCATCTTTTGAACTAAAAGTGTGTTTCCTAGACTTCAACCTTTCAGTTCTCGCCTGCTCATTATAATGTTCCCTGGGATGGCGTACTATGGAATATGCATTCATAATCTTATACTGCTTTTGAAGCTCAAGTGACATGGAGGTGTGGATAATCAATCCAGCCCTCTCACTAGCAACCAATTCTGATATGCCCTCTAAACACTTTCAAGTGCATCTGCAGTTGGGGATTGAGGGAGTTGCTTAACAAGGACATAAGTTAATCTTTCCCACTTGAGAACTATTCTCAAATTCTTTAGCAAGCCCAAGAAGTTAGGCCCAGTCAATTTGTTAGCATCCATTATTGATTGATTACAAGTTCACATTCATTGACATGGTTTGATTCTAATAACCTAGATGTAAAAGAGATAATGTTAGATTGTACTTAACAATGCATAATTGTTAGGGCTTGATAATTACGTATTATGGCTCCCACTATTTTATTACGAATTGTTAGCCCTTACTATTGATTCGAGGAACCTTTATGGAAGTTCTCCTAGTGGGTTGATATCCAATATCACCAAGAATGACCTTAGGTTTACCCAACAAGCCATCTTGGGTCACAAGGTAGGTATCTTGTTCATACCAATTGCAATTGTATGCAATTAACGAATCCAATATCATCAAGAGTGACCTTGGGTTTACCCAAAAAGCCATCTTGGATCAATAGGTAGGTATCTTATACCAACTGCAATCCGATGCAACTATCGAATCCAGTGCTATCAATTGTTGATTTGTGCACTATCATCGGGTTATCGACCAAGATACGTGCATATCTATGTACACTCGACCCAACTCTATCCAACATTAACCTGGCTACCCAACAATCTAATGAGTCTAGGTAAGGCCAGCCCACTAATAAAGAAAACTCATTTCCGTGGATAGAACATATCCTTATGGAGAAGTCTTGGGTTTACCCAACAACCCCAAATCCAAAAGAATTTTGGTTCACACCATATTAGTGGAAGACATTAGCCTTAATATGTTAATAATTGGGGGGTTTCTTTAGATGAGTTTCCTCATTTCATTAGCATGCTTTATCCATTCATCTCATGAAATTATAAAGATAGCTACTCTAAAAATATGACATGATTATGGACATTCTAAAATCAATTCCATGAACCAAAATGGAATTGACTAGGTCAAACCTAGGGACATGCATGATTATTACAATCCATGAAAATAAATCAAATTTACTTAAGGTCTTCTTTCCTATCCCTCCCATGCTCCTTCTCGTGATCCCACTAACTAATCCTAATCCTATAATCTAATTGCTACATTCAAAAGAAGAATCTTAAGTTACATTTGAGGGGGATTTAAATGAGAAGAGAAATACATAGAGAAAATAGAGAGAGACAAAGACACACAAACCCTATTTACCAAAAAAATAAATAATAATCAAATGCAATATGCTCAATCACCATTGGGCAGATTCCAAAATCATCTATCATGCCAACATACGCCCTTAAACTTGCATTCTCTAATGCAATCTATTGAAAGTTAAAGATAATGGCACCCCATGATTTCAAAAGCACATGAAAAGGTTTTTCAACACTTGAAATAAATTCGTTTTGTTCAACACTTAACTAAATCGATTCAACAAATAATCATGAACCCAATTCAACTCTGAATCACAAGCCCTATTCGACCTCTCGACCTTTAAGTGATTCAACTCCTTGGAATCATAAAACCGATTCAAGTTTTAACCTCCAACCGGTCACTTTGAACTATAGTGCCTGACGAATCCCTTTGCTTGAACCGAAAAATGCTAAAAGAGTGTTTTTGTCTCTCGTAGTTAATTTCAACATGGTTTTAGAAATCCATGATTCTATAAATTTTAAAGTTGAACGGTTATGTTTTAACTTGCGCATCTCTATTTTAAACATACTAGAGTAACGTGTTCAAAAACCATAAGAGAAAGGAAACAAACAAGGCACCAACAACACCTTACGTAGCGACGTTGCTGCATCACGATGTTGGCAGGGTTAAAGCCCTATTGTAAGTCCTTACGTCGCGACTTTGGAACGTCACGAAGTTTTTTGGGTTTGGATGAACAATGTCGCAACGTTGGGATCGAACGTCATGACGTTGCTGGGTTCAACATTGGGACTTTTAATCTCATTCAATGAAACAGTTTATTAAAGTGTTTAGCTATCAAAAAAAAGTACAAAGTTGTTTTCTGTCGTGAAATAAAAAGAAAGTGTAGTCATAAAGGAAAGATATAATTTTTGTTAAACTTCAATATTTTAAAGTATTTTTTAGGATAGTAAAAGGTGTCTCTTGTCTCTAAGGAACATTTATTTCAATATTAAATTTTGTGGAATTATGAAAATTTTATGTACAAGAGATAGCTTCAGCACAAATCTAATTTATGTTTAACTTTAATTTTATAATATGTCTGTGAAATTGTGAAAAGTGTATCCTAGAGACACATTAATATAATGTTAATTTTATAAATTATAGAAAATGTCTTCTTTTTTTTAAACTTCTATTTACTTTCATATTACGTCGTAGTACTTTGTTATCACAAAATTCGACCATTCTCTGCAGATGTCCATTCCACTCCTTTACCACTTGAGCTAAACATCAAGGATTAGAAAATGTCTTAGGAAACATCCTTAATATATACCCAATTTTTTTTATAATTGTGGTAGGTACACCTTCAACTCTGATTTAAGCCCTATTTGGGTAAACAACTTAATTAAGCACTTATTTAATAAGAGTTATTAGATGAGAGCTTATGTTATAAGTATTTCATTCAATAAGCTATTTGTGTTTGGATGCATATTTTAAAAAGCGCTTATGCATTATTTTAAGGTGTTTGGATGCATTACTACACACAAATCAATTATAACAAATTTGAAATTAATAAAATACCATCATAAACACTGTAAAATTTAAGTGTTTGAATAAATAAAGATTGGTCATAATTTTTAAAAAAATTTTAAAACTAAAAACTAAAGTGCATATGAGAGAAAGTATATATATATATATATATATATATATATTTGGAGGGTGGCATCCCATTCATCAAAAAACCTTTTCTACATCCTCGACATCAAATCGGCTCAAATGAAAGAGAAAAAGGGATTACCTTATGTTGGTTTCAAAACCGATATACCGGCCAGTAGCGAAGACCGAAGTGAACCAAGTCCCAGGTTTGCCTCAATGTTATCCACACGAAGACGAGACCTGAGAACCTCCAAGAAGACAGAGTTGAAACTAAACCTCGCCAGCCAAGCTCGTCTCAATGAGGGATGAAGATGCTCTCAATCTTACTTCTACTTGTAGCTTAATTTGAATGAAATGACTGAATTTAGTTAAATGATTCGGACCGAAACCTGGGGACGCCCGCTCAAATACATTTATCAAATACATTTCATTATATAAGCGTTTTCGTTCTCAAATCTTTGCGGAAGTGATTTCAATTTGGGGCAAGCCCATAAACATTTACAAATTCAATGCAATTCCTTTACAAAATATGCATTTAACCAAAAATGGCATTTTAAGCCGTTTACAACATAATATCTAAAAATCATATTCAAATATAGGTACAAAATAATTTCGGAGTTGAACTCCTTTTGTTTACAAAACAATGTCATGCTCAAATGGTAAGGATGCATGTGACGAAGATACCCGCGATCTTTCTCGTACGACTCGAGCTCTCGACCTTGGGTCCAGCTTTCAATCACTGACCATCACTTCCTGGGCACTGCGCATTGGATAAACAATACGCTAAGCATTTTCATGCTTAGTGGTTCTATACGCTTCTTTTTCCATTTCAATTCATCACGAATCACGATTTATCAAAATAATGCTTATACAATGTCTATGTGTAATGTAAAAGATAGCTTATACAAATATACTTTTAAAATCATTTTCGCTTTTTGGTTTGGCGATTTTCACATTTGACTATGGGAAAGTCAACATTCATGACAGATTAAGCCGTGAATCATGTCCCTCGCTTAAGGCCCAAGAGAAATGTGATTTCACATTCATTATTACAATCTCAGTATATGACTATAGGTCGACATTCATGACAGATTCAGCTGTGAATCCCGCCCCGTTTGTCATTTAGTAAAGAATGTGATTTCACATTGAACAAATACTTATACCTTTCATGACGACCCAATGGCAACCGTAATGCCTGGCCATTCAATAATACATTTCAAATCAATTTATTTACATGCAGTAAATTCACTTATAGTTCGAATACACTTGCCCATGCAGATATTTGAAAAACGTTTCGAATACTAATAATTCAAATCAATATATGTATTTCACAAATGGAACTTAAAATAGGAATTGAGTCACAAAGAACAAACCAATTTATCGATTCCTCGGTTCTTCGATACCGCCCAGTCGTTGTCGTCACCCGCACCTAGTCAAATACAATTCCTCCACTCTGGGCATCGGACAATTAATCGTACTAAACGAATATCGTCGAGGTACGATACGCTTTCTCTCGTATACTCTTATATGAAACCCCATTAAACCTTTATTAGGTCCCTAAACACCTAAGTATGAATACGAGACTTCATTATGCATAGCATGCAAAACAAAGGTTGCCGAAGGCACTAAGACACGGCACACTTTGATCGCATCGACTAATTTCTTCCTCTACATTGAACGTGGGTACCTGCACTAAACTCTCTCGCACGGCATCACCGCTGCTTTCTCGCCAGAAAATGGCAAGATTTTGCCACTAATTTTCTTCAATATACCTCCCCAAATCCTTCCTACATCAAAAGCCACCTTGGAATCCACCCAAAACAACTCCAAAAGTGGTTTAGCAACAATAAAAACCCTTTTTTCCCAAGTTAGGGCTCTTCCCAAAATCAAAATCACAAAAGGGTGAAGTTGGGGTTTGTGTTCATACTCAACCTTCAAATCTTCTCTCAGAAGTCGCTTGATTTCTGTGAAGGAAGAAGGGAAGAAATCCCACCTAGAACTTGATATTTCCCAAGCCCTAGCCTCTTCTCCCCATTTTTCTCCTATCTTTCTCTCCAAAACGAGATTGGCTCAAATGAGCACCCTTAGACCATATTTCGCCTTAACTCATTTAAGTGTAAGGCCATGCTCGCCTTCCACACTTATTCTCATTTCTCATTTTTTTCCTTTGGTCTTAAGTCACTTATTCTTCATAAGTCCTTGTTCTCACACAAAAACGCATTCTTTTACTTAAGTTTCTATCCCCAAAATGCTCTTATAGCCCACATTTCATTTTATTTTTACACTTCCAAATCTCCATATTTACACTTGTACATATAAACTTATTTACAATCGACCCTCAGTCCTCATTTTACAATTTCCAAATTGCCCTTTACTTCAAGCTAATTTCTCGGGGTTCAATTAATTCTCATTTAGCATATAATATTTAATCATATGCTCACATATTCATTTCACATTTAAAATTTCATTTAATAATTTATCAGCCCTGAAAATACCTAAGTTGGTCAATTTATAATTAATATATATAATACCTTTTATTATAAAAATTCTAGTTATTTCGCGTTACACTACTGTTCTTCTCAAGAACAAGAGAGAGAGAACACACCACACTCTCAAACAAAGGAGATTAAGGTTTCCTACACCAAACCCTGCATATTTCAGTGGTTGGGGTGGTTTCTCCCATAACCACATATTTATAGAGAAACTCCACCCTAAGAGACAAGCCCTCACTCAAGATGGAATGTGCTACAAGCATCTCCATGCATGGTAGCATGCTCCCTCATGAGCCTTAAGTCCATGAGCAAGCTTTTGCCTATCCCATTCTCTAAATGAGTCCTCTTAGTCCAGGGATTCCACTAATCTCGGAGCGGTATAATCCCTAAATTGAAGTCCCTCAAGATTGGATCACATCCAAGTATGTTTTATATCAAGTCTCCATCTTCTAAGTGTGTGACCCATTAGGTTCCCTGTTATGTTAGCCATTTGATTCAACTATTGAATCAAACAAGTCATGAGCAGTATCTAGTAACACATCATGACCTCCAATTGACTGGAGAGAGTGGTTAGATTGTAAACCCTTCCATAAACAATTATTGGGCAATTCATAATTTCACCAATCTATACCCCACTCGGTTCAGAGTATGGACAATGTGTAGCTCCCACTAGACTAGCTATGCCACATCTAAATTTCAAGTGATATCAAATTCATTCCCGACTCATTACTCATTAGTTATGCACTCAAGACTCTTCATGACATTTCCACTCTAGCTAGAGATTTCCGGGCAATGATCCTAACAAAGAGGCACTCTCCTCTATTAGAGTAGCAGCTCGTTGGCTACCAATTACCTTCAATATCTCAAGCCAGACTCCAATCATCACTCCCATGAGGGACCCTAGAAGGTAAATGTTAATGAAGTCAAAACACAAAATCATCATTCAAGATATGCTTCGAAGCACCTCGTTCTGAGGATACTTGCACCATTGCTATGATGAGACAATCATCTACATTTAAATAGATAATCCATATGATTGTCTCATGGAAGATGACAAGACCCGACCCGGATACCCTCCCAGGATTCCCCGGGTGGTCCCGCCTAGTGAAGTCCCACTGTATAATCCCTAGGGAATATCCGATGGAACCCCACTTTAAGAAAGAAAGTAAACACATGCATTAATATAATACCTCAAATATATATAAAAAGATCCACAACAGCTCAAATCCACAACCGACCTATCTTACTGTAGGTCATAACCACAAACACACATAATAAGGATTCATACGAAGTTCAATAATACTAAGATCGAGCATCTAAGAGTGTTTGCGCACTTGGGGATACAATGAAAATAAATAAGTCCAATAAAGACAGATAGATAAGATAGAATATCGCAGCCTATCAGAAAAGAGCGATCTTAAGCCGGCGCGAGAGGAACTTCTACTAACCGCTCGACCTAGGAAACGATTAAAATAATAAACGGAGATAATAGTCTCGCTGAGTATAATTTATAAGGAAAATAATGTTTTTATTTTCGTGGTTCCTTCTTCAAGGCCTCACGTCCACTTTTCGCAAGGTTCCCCGTTTAAAATCATTTCACAAAAACTCCAAACTTATACCCAAGTCAACAATATGAAATTCATGCTCAAAATTTAATCAAATTATTAAGAAAATTATAACCTGAATTTATTCACAACATAAAAATTGAGCATAAATGTATAAACATCATGTCGTAAAATAATCATGAAAATACAATAACCATAAATATTGAAATGGTTATAGCTTACTCAGAAACCAACAATGTACCATATCATATCCTTCTCATAAACCGTGGACACTCCCACCTCACGACCCCCAACATCGAAAAGCGTGTCGTGGTAATAATAATGATGATGAACCGCCTGCAGAACCCGACCTCAAGGCCATGGAAATAATATATAACCGGTCGTGATGAAACCAACCTCACGACTAACGGCAAACCTAGCACCGTAATATAAATAATCGAATCGAACCTTCCTTTACTATAATACGATACATCAATTTGGCAACAACCAACACAATATCCTTTACTCACATATACTTTTCAACGATACTGTATTATAAATTATGAATTTATAAATTTAATTTCAACAACTCAATCAAGTATATTGATGAATTTCCATTCATCAATTCATGCCGAAACCGAGAAATACCACAATGAAAATATTCACTATAACCAATTTTAGCTATTAAACTTTAACAATATTTAACATGCTTAAAATCATAAAATCTTAAAAATCCATTTCTTAAATCAATAAATTTTCAAAGTGGTTTAAACCCAATCCATGTACCAAAATATTTCTTAAATTCCACAAATTTAATATCCATGAACTCGCAAATGTCCAAATATTTAAAATGTTGACAAAATTCACATGAAATGATAACTTGTTTATATAAAAATAGATAATTATATTTATGCATAACCAACCATTCGATCAAATAATATATATATATATAGAGATATATATATATATATATATATATATATATATATATATATATATATATATATATATATATATATATATATATATATATAATAATAATAATTAACCACAATTATATATCATAACACCCCAAAGCATTTAACACATAAACCACTACGTATCACGATTCTCCCGTCCTACTCCCCGCAGATCGTCTCCGTGCCTGCCAAGTGCCCGTAATATAATAAAATACCACTTAGTCTAATACTAAACCAAAGACACGGATGCCTCAAATGTTCGTAATAATTTTGTGAACTATGAAACTATCTAAATCGACTGACAGTCCAATTATACAAGAAGTTCCTTAAAACCCTAAGATCTAAAATTGGGGCTTTCACCCGAAGCTAATTTTTCTAAATTGAACCTCCAATAAATCATAAAAATATCCAATTTCAATTAATCCATCTTCAATTTTGCCTAATTTGACCAACTGATACCCAATTTCACCAACCCTTTCTAATTACCCTAAATGACCCAAAAAAATGGAAAACTAACCAAACGACATTCAAAATTTACAAATCTCTATATCAACTAAAGCCCAAGAGACCAAGAACACAGAAGTACCCTTACCTTGGTTCAAAAGTTCCGGTGGTGGCCGAAAAACGTGATCCAACCATCTCACAAACTTCCTTCGTCAGATCTTCAAATCCATGGCGACCGCAAAAGGACTACGTGAATGAGTTCGTGAGGGTCCAAAATGGGGAGAGAAGTACGGGTCACCGAACGGCCGAAAAACGCCGAACCGGCACCCAAAGTCGGGCGGTCGCCGCCAAGGTCACGACCGATCCGCGCCGTCCTAAGAATGGCTGTCAGAAATTTCACTACCAAGGTCGTCTCGCGGTGGAGCCCTACCGTGGTGGCGCTGCATCAAGAAGGTGGCCGAACGCCTCCCACTCCGCTTAAACCCGACACTGAACGGTCGAAACGACCTGGGCCGGTCCACTAAGTCTGGGAATTTTTCTAGGTTTTGAAGCCGAAAATGAGGTTTTGGGGCTGGGTGGTTCTATTTGGCACGCAAAACTAGGTTTATATAGAGCCTAGGTCATTTTCAGTAAAACCTGACCGACTCGGGATTAATCGATAAAATACTCCGTCGTTTCAACTTCTCGTGGCCATAACTTTTATCCGTGAAGCTCCATTTTGACGCTCAACCCATCTAGGAACTCAGACGACGAGGCCTACAAGATGGTGCGCCTTAGTCAACCCAAATTATTCATCCTGAAAGTCAACTGGGCCCACATACTATTGGTTGGTCAAACTTGGTCAAACTTAGTCAAACTTGGTCAAACGTGTTAAAACTTGTATTATTTGGTACGGGTCGTTACTACCTACCCTTAAAGAAAATTTTGGGTCCACAAAATTCGTGACCTATGTCATGGAAGAGATTTAGGTACTGGGGCCCCGCATTCGGGTCCTCCTCCTGGCCCCAAGTCGCTCCTCGACTAGGTGGTTTCAAAGGACCTTCACTAAGGATAATATCTGTCATAAGCTCCTTCTCTCTACCCGTAATCCAAGACCGGCTGCTCCTCATAGGATAAGTCATCCCTTAGCTCAATCTCTGGTGTCTCCAACACATGTGAGGGATCTGAGATATACTTGCTTAGCATGGAGATGTGGAAAACATTATGGACTCGAGAAAGCTCCTCCGGCAAGTCTAATCTATAAGCCACTAGACCTATCCTCTCAACAATCTCAAAAGGTCCAATGTAGCGAGGACTTAGCTTCCCTCGCTTCCCAAAGCGTACCACGCCCTTCCAAGGAGAGAGCTTCAAGAATACTCGATCTTCAACCTCAAACTCAAGATCCTTTCTACGCTTGTCCGTGATAAATTTTCGCTCATCCCGGAGCCGCTTAACCTCGCACGTATAACATTAACCTCGCCCACCGCCGCTTGTACAATCTCAGACCTAGTAATTTCTTCTTTCGCGCCCCATTCCAACATGTCAGAATGACCGTACTCAAATAATACAAGTTTTTAACACGCTTGATCAAGTTCACTCAGCTCAATTCAACAATTAGTATGTGGGCCCAAGAATTTTTCAAGGATGAATAATGGTTGACTAAGGCAATTCATCTCGTAGGCCCCTGGCCGATACGAGTCTTCATAGATCTCGTTGAAGATCAAAATCCGAATTTACGAATAAAAAGGCGCTCGGTAGTTCAAACAACAAGATTTTATCAATATCCAAGCCGCCTCTCTGGGTTTTTACCCCGAAAACGACCCTAGGTTTATATAAACCTAGCTTTATGCGGCCAAATAGAACCCTAGCCCCAAAACACTCATTTTCGCCTTCCAAAACCCTTAGAAAATTCCTAAGACCCGTGGACCCGAACTCGGTCAAGCTGACTGCTTTCAGCCAATCTGCTCTTAAATTGTGGACGCTTCCGAACACCTTCTTGATGCACGTGCCACCTAGGTAGGAGCGCCACCACCAGGCGACCTTGGCCATGAAATTTCACTCTAACCATCACGGACTCGCCCGCATCGCTCGTCGAACGTGGCGCGCCGCCACCTGGGTCATCCTGATTTCGCCTTTCCAGCCCATTCCAGCCGACCCATACCTTCCCCCCACACACACACAATAATACACACACCATTTTTGGACCTCCAAGTCATTCTGGTCCTTGCGTATTCCTCACCGCTTTGAAAGATACGATGAAAGGAAGTTTCGGGCCGACTATTGATCGCTGCTTTTGCCTACCACCGAACTTTTGAACCAAGGTAAGGGTATTGATGTGTTCCTGGTCTCTTGGGCTTTCCGTTGATATAACGTTTGTAAATTTTGACGCCGCTTCGTTAGTTTTCCATTGGGGTCATTTAGTACTACCGAAGGGTTGAATCGAAAATTGGGCACCAATTGGTCAAATTAGGCAAAATTGAAGATGGATTAGTGAAATTGACATTTTTATGATTTCCATCGAGGGTTCAATTAAAATTAATGCAAAGCCCCAATTTCGGTACCTGCCCATAAGGGCACACTGTAATTGACTTGTCTGAGTCCAATTTAGATAGTTTCATAGTTCTAAAATTATTCTAAGACATTTCAGGCATCCCAATGTCTCGTTTGTTATCGGAGCCTAAGTGGTATTTTTATTATAGCCATGCATCACGCTGAGCTGGCATAATCCCGCAGGGGAAACAGGATCGAGCATCCGTAGCCTCCGCGAATGCTTATGCTCAAATGCTTTGCGGTATTGTTATGATATATAATTGTGGTTAATTATTTTTATATATATATATATATATATATATATATATATATATATATATATATATATATATATATATATATTATTTGATCGCACGGTTGGTTATGATAAATATAATTATCTATTTTTATATAAACAAGTTATCATTTCATGAATTTTGGTCAACATTTTAAAGATGTTTTTTGACATTTTACTCAGTTCATGGATAAATTGTGGTGTATTTAAATATTTTTGTACATGGATTGAGGTTTTAAACCACTTTGGAAATTTATTGATTTAAGAAATGAATTTTTTTAAGATTTTTAAGGATTTTAAGCATGTTAAATATTGTTAAAGTTTTAAGTGTGCTTAAAATCAAGGTTATGCTGAATATTTCATCGTGGTATTTCTCGACTTTGATGAATTGATGAATGGAAATTCATCAATATACTACTGAGTTGTTGAAATTAAATTTATAAATTCATAATTTTATAATACAAGACGCGAAGATATGTGGAGT